>NQII01007005.1:27368-102791 GCA_002778355.1 Clitarchus hookeri | reverse complement strand
GTGTTCCACCAAAAAATAAGAAAATAAACACACTGCATTAACTGCTGTCTGTACAATTGCCAGCAAAAAAAAAAAACTACTACAAGTATTTTGTTTAACACTTTTGGTGTTCATAACATGTTTATTAAATATTTCCAATCGTTTNAACTACTACAAGTATTTTGTTTAACACTTTTGGTGTTCATAACATGTTTATTAAATATTTCCAATCGTTTGTCACGTAATTTTCCCCAACACACGCAATGATAAAATCGTGTCAGCAAATAGAACAGAATGCCCAGTTCTCACAAGAGATTTTTTTAAAAACACAGAGCAATTTCTCAGAATACTTGGGAACTTTTTCTTGTTTTTACTAGTTGTAAATAACCAATGTGCCCTACAATTGCTACCGCACGCTGTGCACACAACCTAAGTGTTTCAGTGTCCCACACAAACTGCAATGACAATTTACTGTTAAGAATCACATTAATGGAACAAAAATACTTTTAGAAAAAATTATAAATATCTTTACAATGCGGAGTTGCAGTACTACACAAATGAACAGCAAAACATTAGACCATTTTACAAGACACATCACGTATGTGTGTCAAAAACAAACTGCCAATTATATACAGTATACATATAAGAGACATAATTTTCTGTCCAATTAAGAATATATATATATATATATAAATTGATCGTATTCCAGTAACAAAACTTTGGCATATAAATTTTATACCAGCACACTGTAAGTAGCCTTAAAGATTCACACATTTCAACACGTTCCTATACAATCATAAAATGAACATTTGTTTTAAAAAATGTTGCAATTTGACTCATACCAGAACTCTGAAGCTGTCATTTATTCCCTTAGGTCACTGGTATTTAGCGCGAACTTTGTAAATAAACTGAGGCATAAATATTTAATGTAAGACATTCCACATGTCAGTTTTTCACAGTTTCCGAGAGGGAACACCAGTTTATACCTTTCAGAGGCAGTGACCTGAATAACTTTAAAGAACTACATACCACCATTACATTAATGTCATTTTTATTTGATACAGCTGAAAATGCTTAATACTGCATAAATACAGCTGATGCTGTGCAAAGTCAATAGCATCATCACCAAAGACCACCACAGTAGAAAACCATGCACCAATCATTACACAGGGCTTTATAATGCACTAAATTCTGCCTTTCGAGTAGTTGAGCATGCAGCAAACTTTAAGCTTGCAAAATCACACAATATGTCAGGACTATACAATTAGCGGCCCGTGGGCTACGTGCAGCCTGCCAGATTAGACTGGCTCATAAACAAAATATTTTATCAGCAATACTTTTGAATACAATCACCTGATTTAACATCAAGTGTACCTGTCGCACGAGCGTAAAACTTAACATAAATTTATATACTATTTTATTTATCACACCTTCACACAAATTAACTGAATACGTATAGGTGAACCACTGCTTTTCATTAAGTGAATGTGGCCCGTAAAACATTGCCATAATTTGTAAGTGGCCAGATGAAAAAACACTATTACCATGTACGAAAACCTGGGAGCGACCCCACCAGGAATCAAAACCAAAACCATAAAAAAATGCAAAAAATTACATCAATAAATATTTTATATTAAATTTAGTAGGACCTTGACACGGGAAACACATCTGCTTCCTACAATGCAGAGCGCCAATTTTATCACATTTTGAAATCTATACCAATATAATAAAGCGGAAGAGTTTGTTTGTTTGAACGCGCTAATCTCTGGAACTACGAGTCAGATTTGAAAAATTATTTTCGCATTTGATAGCCCACTTCTTGACTAAGGTTATAGGCTATTCAACATCACGATACGACCCTTAGAAGCCGAGCAAAAAGAAAGTCAGAAAAAACGCTAAGCGATACCATGCAGCGTGGCTCAGACGCTTGGTCGGCTCCCTTCGCAACAGTCGTGTCCTACACGGAATTTGTTTGAGCTTATATACGTTAGTTGAATAATTTTCATTTTTTTTTATTTGGTGGGTCAATACTAGAATGTAGGTATTTAAAAATAGGTTTCACACTGTTTTTAACATTTAATTTGTAAATACTGTACCTATATAAAAACTCATTGTTGTAAATATCAAAATTTGTATTTTATTTTTGTTTAGTTGGTTAGTACTTAGTAATTAGGTATGTAGGTTACAGTTTATGTTTTTTATCTGATAGGTTTGCAGTTCAGGCATAAGTATCACTACGTTCGTTTTTCCGAATTTCATTGATTTGTTTAATTTGTACTTAGGAAGTAACAATATAAAAGTAAGTTCATGGATAATAAGTTATTTAAAAATAGTAAAGGGTTGCGGAGAATAAAATGACCTAAAAAAACTCTGCGGTAGCATATATCTATCTATAACAGAGAAACAATAATAAGGGTTTTTACCATTTCATTCACAGAGACGTTGAATTTTATAATATGTATAGAGTATAGAATATTAACACTAAGTAAAATTCAACTTTATTAAAAAAAAAAAAAAAACCTCAACAATAATTCTGTAGTCCGCGCGAGCGAAGCCGCGGGCACAGCTAGTATTTCATATAACTGGAAAATAGGCAGTATGTATCTAATTAAAATTACTCCCCCAGAATTGGTTTTACAGAGTTCCCCGGGTCTAGACAGCTTTGTACTCCACTTTTTCCAATTTTTTTCTTGTAGTTCCTTAAATCCCCTGTGCTCAGTCGAGAGTTGTGATTACATTTGGTGCAACGCATATTAATTTTGCACATAACCTACAGTTTACAATGACTTCACAGACAGTATATCTTGTCTGTTGTAATTTCACCTACATCAAGACCAACATCTTTCCTCCATTATCAGCCAGCTATACAGTTAAACTTATGTAAAAAGAAAAGGACCAACGAAATACCTTACAATCTCTGTAACTGAAAATTAAAAAGTTGGCACGAGTTTTATCAAGGCAACAACAGGTTTTGAAACGGACCATACTGTAACTGGTCTGCTACAGAAGGTCGAACAAGTAAGTCTTGCATAATTAACCACATGACAAAATGAAGACCTCCAATTGTGCTGGACAAATCTAATCAACATAAAAATTAATTCTGTAAAAAAAATAATACAAAAACCTAATCTAGTTCAAATAGCACAAATCAACATGCGTGTTAAAACTTTTCAAACCATGCAAAGGGCTGCAGCAATGGCTGTACATTGCCATCGTGTAATTTCCTATGTTCATGGACGTCATTTCTTTAGTATCAATTAACCCCATGCCAATTTGGATTCGCAAATATCCATCTTTGTTACTCTCAGTTTCACATGACTTCAGTAAAGTTTGACAGTTCTCGAAAAGAAGTGTGGTCACGATGTATTTCTCCGCCACAGCTGTTCTGTCGATGACGAAAACTATCTTTGTAAACAAACTACGAATCCAATGGCAGGCAATGAAAGAATGACTTCAGTCCAGCACTGGGGCTACTATAGCTGGTTACCATTCCCAACTGTTTTATTTATGTATGCCGACATAATATGCTATTTAGGATTCTGTTTACTTTATTGGTGGTGAGGGCAACTCTAGTTTAACTTCTTTAATGAGACGTGATTCTTTTGCGATTCTTCTTACGAGAGAGTAGCGATTGGAACTTACATTGTTTTAATAATGCAGTGTAAAATTTTGTTCGTACAGAAATAACAGTCAATTAACTTTAAAGTTTTAACTACATTAAAAGAACTTAAAAGCAATAAATGTGCCACTGTTCGTACCAATCCGAGAAATACTCAACACACAAAAATTAATGCATTTTTTAATATAATAACTACACTAAAAGGGTTTTTATTTCCGCCACGTACATTTGAAAACCTCCCGCAAGAACAAAACTCAATAAATACGTCACTGTTAATACCGATGTGCAAAATGCACAATGTATATATTTTCAGCAAATTAAATTTCCCACATAAATATCCTGTGTTTCAATAAAATTAATTAGGGTAAATCAAGGGTTTCAAAAGGCCAAATACATTTCAAATATTCCAACAACAATTTAAGATAGCATTACTTACAAAACACACAAACTTACTGTACACTTTGTAATTCCTAAACACGTGACGAGCTTTGGATGATTTAAATTTCACAATGTAAATACTTTTTTTCTTGCGCTTTACGATGGTCAAAGAAAATGAATGACCACAGCACACAACAAACCCTTTTACAAAACGGCAGACACGTGTCGATAAATCATTTCACTGAGAAGACTTATAAAATGGCACCTACCACAAACTAAATTTAATAAAATACGCAAATACAAAAACTATTAACTGCATACATAATATCCCGACACCACCAGCAAGGAATTCTCGNATTTAATAAAATACGCAAATACAAAAACTATTAACTGCATACATAATATCCCGACACCACCAGCAAGGAATTCTCGCATATAGATAAATTATGACGGAAGAGAGCTGAATGTCAATGGCATTTCATTGGGCGGGTGGAGACCATAGACAAGGGAGATTGGTGGAGACCTTTCACATAACCGCAATGTTCGCATGCTCTACCATAATATTTCTAAATATTTTTAAAGCTTGCTCTATAACTCAGAAAAATTGTACATTAGTCTATGAGCACAATTTTAACCATAAATGTTGTAATTAAATTTCTTTATTATAATTGTTAATGCAGAGTACTATTTTCTTCTACAATAATCGCAAAGANATAAATGTTGTAATTAAATTTCTTTATTATAATTGTTAATGCAGAGTACTATTTTCTTCTACAATAATCGCAAAGACCGGCAACATAATAATACGTATCCCGCAACAACTATCACCCGACACAGTACTTTGCAAATGCAGGCGTCTGCTGTTTACTTGCTGTGTAGGTTGGTCACGTCTGTCAAAGTTTACTGAAGTTATATGAAACAGAGAACACAAAACTGCAACCATGACAAGCTATGGAAAAAAAAGTCTGGTTTCGTTCTGGAGGAAAAAATCTGCATTCAGATGCAACCATTCACAATCCATTTTCAGTCCCACTGCAAACTTTTCAAACCAGCAGGGTCTCGCTACTCACTTCGACTGATTCACATTTGGAAATCGCGGGTCAAACGGGGCTGTTTGCATTATTTCTTCTGGGGATTTCGCAGCTTTAGTTGGCATGGTGAAGAAGCTGGACGATCTGACAGAAACAGAAGACAAAAAAGACAAATTATTTTATTACCTGTCCCTTGACGACGACACTCACCTCGTCTGGTTCTGGTTTGGGAAACGTGGGTCAAACGGGCACGTGTCCATTTCAACACCAGCGTGTTTCGGCAGTGCTTGCGACGACATCGTTGTTGTGGGCTCCTACTGAGGATAGAGTAATAAACACAAAATTTTATGTAAAATCTGGACACATGGAAATTAAATCTGGCAAAAGGCGAGTTGGTATTTTACACTGCAAAGGTGTGATTTTTTCCAACGTAATTGCACGCACAGAGAAACTGAGAAAGGCATAGGCAAAGGTGGGGTGGAGGGATTACAAATGTGTTAGTATGCAAGAAAACTGCACTATGCCTGGCAGGTCACAAACTGTAACTTAACACAAACTAACAGTCTGAAAAAACTTCCAACAACAAAGCTGTAAGGACTAATTTACAATAAGCTTATTTCAACATCCACAACATGGAAGTCAAACTCCCCACGTGATGCAGATTCAAAAAGCATTCAAACACAAANAAGCTTATTTCAACATCCACAACATGGAAGTCAAACTCCCCACGTGATGCAGATTCAAAAAGCATTCAAACACAAACTGAAACCAGAAAGCACACAGGAGTGAAAACCCAGGTCCTCCTGAATACGTGTCCAGTGTATAACCACTGCTCATCATCAATCCGATGCACAGGTACAAAAAAAAAATTCTTTATGGCGAATTCTTTGGAAGTCCATCCCACCTGTGTACACTTGCAGGTCAAGAAATAAAAAAATTGTTAAACATCTACAATAGGAAAAAATTTTAGTATGAACATTGCCTTGTTACGTAGAAAAATTACCGGACAAGTTAAGGGTTAAGCCACAAGTCAGATGAACCCAATCCATACACAAGCAGCACAAAATTAATTTGTCGCTACTCCAACATTACACAGAAAGCTACAATCTGTGATATATATTTTGTTTAACACAAGTGCTATTTTACTTTGCCAAGAAGTGCCTCATAAGTTGTTTCCAATTTGATTTTACCTGCTGAGAGATGAACCATAGTTGCTAGATTATGGCTACAGTGACAACATGTGGCACTATTTCCAGTGTCTCAATTTCCCATTTAAATTGTTCAAACCTGCTAACAAACTACAAAACCAACAAGCATCATGTGTTAAGCATTCCAGAAATTACTTTTATATTACTTTCTGCTATGCCAAGTGAAGACAGAAAGTTAGATTATGGCAAAAGTTGGATTATCGCCATAGCTGGAAAAAAATATATATAATATTTAAAGAATTGAATAACATTGTCGGTTAAAATAAAGTATTGTAAAGATTTGTTGTCCACCTTTAAATAAGAACTCGCAACCAAATTCAGTTTCTTTTATCAGCCGTAAAAAAAATTTAATCATGTGCAAACAAAACATAAGTGAAAGCATTACTGTTATTTAAAAAATTAATTTTAATCATCCATAGATGTTAATTTTAAGTCTTATTATGACAGTGTTTTAAGACATGCAAACTTGCCTGTACTANATTTTAATCATCCATAGATGTTAATTTTAAGTCTTATTATGACAGTGTTTTAAGACATGCAAACTTGCCTGTACTAGTCCGTAACTAGTTGCAGTTAGCAATAAGTTTACTTAAGCATTCCTGCTGCGTAGGTTACAGATCAGCGCCCACCTGAGGGGTCAGGCTCCAGGTGTAACCATTGTTATACCAACGGACAAGCATATTTAAATAAGTTATCACCAGTGAGTTCAGACAAGATTATGGGACATTCAAGTAACAACCTCAAGCCACATGTGCAATGGGCCCTGTAAAAACATTTGTGGACAAAATGAAATTTGGCTCCTCTACTCAAATGTTCCTAATATTACACAAAACTGCATGCACCTTTCCCCAGACCACAGTTCTTAATACACACACAGCAGAACTGTGGGAACAATAACAGTGCACGTACACGTCACAGCTAGCCCAAGCAGAATAATTCTGAAAGGAACATAAGTGAATGAGTAAGTGAAGAGATTTGGGCGGCTCTTAACAGCGAGGTCTCGAGAGCCGATGTGGGTGATGGCGGTGAGTATGGAGCGCCGCCGGAATGGAAGAGCAGGGGAGGGGGAAACAAGAGATCACTGAAAAACCAGCCGACCAATGGCATCGCCCAGCCCAATTCCCAAATGTGAAAATCCGGTGACCCAGCCGGGGAACCCGGTTCGCCTTGGCGGGAGGTGAGCAGGCTAACCGCTCAACCAGCGCGGCCCCAGGAACATTAAGTGGTTGGAAAACAACGTATCCCACATAAGTTTATGCGAAATATATTCAGTTATGCATTTGGCCACAGTTTTTACAGGCTTTAAGTAAATAATAATTTGAGCCCAAACAGTGTGTGCATATAATAAAATCTAGGTGTAATCTCATGTGAAATTGGGTTTTCCTTTGTGGCATAATTTTTGCAAAACCAGAAAAAATATTTTTTCCCTGGGAAAAATGTTTACAGCACAAAACTGTTCTCCGCAATGCTTATCTTACGATGCCCATCACTTGGCTAACCGTAAATATTAGTATTACTAAGGATAACATAGTCCTAAGGGTTCCTGAATTTTTTCAAAGCATTCTCCCAAGAAACAAAGCCCAAGGAAATACCGCAGCATTGTATGTCAATAGTTGGTTGTAGAGGTTCAACAGGTTGCAGAGAACACTGTTGGCGCCAGAAGCAGGGCAAGGATTTACGATCACGAGCCTGCTGGGCGACAAGTGGCACAATACCAGAATCTGAAACCAAGCAGTTTGTTGCATCGAATGATAACATGCGACAGGTTTACAGCTTTTACAAAGGACATTTCAGGACATTTCACAACACCCGACTTCCTACTTGTAGTCTATTGATTTCCCGCATTCATTATTAGGTAGCGAGATGAATATCTACATTTGCTTTTGTTACTTTTTTCTTTGAAGGAATGCATACCTAACACTCCTTAGCTAGTGTGGACTTCCATTTTGATGAAGGTTATAAATCTCAACGGAATATTTATTTCCCCACTAATCAGAAGAAATTATGATTTGCCAATTTTCATTAATTGTCAAAGTGCATTAATTGCTTACACGACAGGGTGGTTGATGGTGAGAGTCCACAACAGTTGTTTTAACAACAAAAAGGTGTGTTCGAATTTGCATTTATTTTAAACAAAGCTGATGCATCACACCATTATTTGTATAGGAGAGAAATGCATTTTGTGTTTTGAATTCAGTTGCATAATATCTGAAGCGGAGAAATTAGCACGAGTCATATTTGTATGGTAGGACTGAACGTATGACTTGCATGTAGATGGAAAAATAGCTGCTGCTGTTCAGACGATTTTTAAAACAACGAACTTGTGTTGCTGAGAGCACACATTTCAAGATGGTCAGATCCCAAGTCTGGCAGTAAAGTCGCTCAGAGTGTGCTGGCAGGGGAACCTTGGTGCCCAAAACTTCCACGAAATACAGGACAGTATTGGAAGCTTGCGAGCAGCGACATGTCGTAGCATTATGACATGTGAACGTCCAAGCTAGTAAAATAGTAGAAATACAGGACAGTATTGGAAGCTTGCGAGCAGCGACATGTCGTAGCATTATGACATGTGAACGTCCAAGCTAGTAAAATAGTAAAAAGGTCACAAAAATTTCCCCCGTTAAAAAAAAATTGATTTACAAATGCATTGCTTACTGATTAAGCAATTTTACGTACTTTTGTTTGCTGCTATAACAGCGTGGAAGCATATGTGTTGTTTAACTGATTCTATTTTGAATGCTTTGTCCAACATTTAGGTATCAGGAAACTAATATAACTCATTGCAAACAACAGATAGATGGCCAATGAAGGTGTCGTCATATGCTCTACTCATTTTGTGATACAAATAAAGATGACACGTTTGTCATCTTCCATACGTTGGCATCCCGTGCATTTGAAAAGCACAAAGAAAGGATGGTAGGCACAGCATGTCACCCACCCTGCTCCCTGCAATGTACCCTAAAGATACCAGGACCATACACCAGCCAGGGCGAGCATCTGGTATCGGGAAAGGCACAGAAAACTGAGAAGAGACAAACTGTGCTGCTGGAATTCTGTGCAGCATGTAGGGTGGCTAAAGTTAACACACGACTTGCACCTTTAAAATATAAATATCTTAACACCTCGACAAAGTTTGGAATATACATACAGAATGTACACACATAAAAGAAAGCAAAGTAAGTAGAGGTTACCAATGGTACCGATACAAAACATGAAATTCAAATTGTTTCTAACGAAAACATTTACCAATTTCACAGACAAATGAACACGAAAGAACAACAAAATTAACATAATGGTGTCTTGACTAGGGAAATTTTCTTTCTTCCCACTGCAGTGTAGTACAGTGTACATCCTCCGTGCGTATTGTACAGGTCCCAAACACATTATGGCATGCTTGTAATCAATGTGTTATCTTCCGATGAAGGTCCCATTCAAACTGGGCAGCTCTTACGAGATTTGGAAGTGTTTCTGGGGTTTTGTGGACAATTATAAACTGCAGTTTTCAACTCGTCCCAGAGATGTTCAATGCATTAGTGAGCTCTTTGTTGATCACAAAGAACTACATAACTCCTGCCACCCAAACTGCCTGATCTTATAATATCCCAAACTTTTTGTGAGGTGTATTTAAATTTATATTTTATTACGCAATGAAATACCAGGCATCTCTGCATCTTATGGCACTACTGCATTGCTTGCAAGGAAGTGCTGTTGACTGGAATCGTGTAGTTTAATTTTTTCCATGTACAACAAATATGTAAATACTGTGCTTATTTCTTGAACTTGCAGATCCATGTCGTCGAGAGGGGTGTGAAAATCACAGAACTACAATATATACTGAATGCTTAAGAGCAGAAGCCCAAGAGAAAAAACTGAAAATAGGTGACATGAAATGGAATAAAATATGCGATGCCTTTCCCAGATGTATATTAACTTATAAAAAAAATATCAAACTGTCTGTGTTTTTCAGAATTCTACGAGTGACGTGATTCAATCTTCGTATTGGACCTGTATCTGCTGGATGATACATACATAAGCAAACCTGATAAAATCTACAAGAAACACCTTGGATTTTTTTTTAAGAAGTGCTTCTACTCTTCTCCAATGATTTAATAGTCAGATTTTTTTAAAATGACAATCTTAACTATAGAATTTAAAACATTTTCCTAATGAGACCAAGTTTCATTCCCGCCATTAAGTTCACACTTATGTCCAATGTTTTTTTTACATAAGCATTTGTTTTGTCACTTTATTGCTTGATACCTGTTCTGGTATGTTCGTAAATTCTTCTGTTTTTTAGTTACTTTGGTTTTACTTTTACAAACATCAACCATGCTAATCAGTTTAGCTGGGGACGACTGACTTTTGATCAACTGTCCTGTTTCTCTCCCAGGTGGCAACAAGTGATGAATATTAATTGCTTTATTACGACCAGTTAACGAGACCCTATCAGCCTCCTCTGTAATAATTACAGGCAGTCCTCTCTACTTTCATACATAATGTGTTCCTGAAAATATGTGTGAAAGTTGAATGTATGAAAGTTGAATCATACATACGCATGTAATAAGAGGAGTTCCGTTCCAAAGTTACAAGAAAATTAAAAAAAAAATTAATTTTGGTAAAAAGATAATATATTTAATTGATAAACATGTTATTTTTAACAAGTAATTCATTGAAAATCAAAAATAAATATACATGTGCAATACTTTCTTGCTTGGAATGTTGATTTTCAACAGCTGTACACGTATTTGATTGTAAATACTATGTGAATAAATAAGGTAATTACATATGCTTTCTACTTTCTGTAAAATNTGATAAACATGTTATTTTTAACAAGTAATTCATTGAAAATCAAAAATAAATATACATGTGCAATACTTTCTTGCTTCAAATGTTGATTTTCAACACCTGTACACGTATTTGATTGTAAATACTATGTGAATAAATAAGGTAATTACATATGCTTTCTACTTTCTGTAAAATTNCTGTACACGTATTTGATTGTAAATACTATGTGAATAAATAAGGTAATTACATATGCTTTCTACTTTCTGTAAAATTGTTGTGCAAATGTAACATTTTATTTTGCAGGTTGTAAAAACTATGTAAAAGTTTTTTCAGGGATTCATACATTATTTTAACAGAAGCACTCATGTGTATTGTGCTAATACGACAGCCACATCTAAACATTCATAACATATGATCTGCGAAGTTTGGAAAACATGGCAGGTAGTGTTAGGTGGCAACTAAAAATGCTATAGTTAGTAGGTTGCTAGATGTATGGAAGTCAAGAACTGCTCGTACAACAGCCTTATCTGCACGTAAAATGTCCTGAAGCATAGTCTTGGCTACTCAACTTTGAGTCTTAACACCTCAACAAGACAGGAGTTCCAACCTTCTATCCTTAATATAACTACGTGGTGTAACTAATCTCAAGAATGGACATATTTTTTCATTTCGGTACTAGTTTCACTATGCATCGAAGCATATACTTGCATCTCAAGGTAAGCCCATGAAGTTTTGAGATGAATCAGTTTTATCCACGACCATACTTTTGTTATTTTGACAGCACAACACAATCATTTATTGACTGATTTTTTAGAAGTGAATTTTTAAATAATTTTTACCTACTTTCATGGGCATAAATTAAACCACTTATAGCTTAAGTCATATCTCAACTAATAGGGGCAAGTTTTCACCTCACTATCCTACTAATCTGTGTACTATTTATATTTATATATATATTTATATATATATTTATATATATATATATTTATATATATATATATATGTTTACATTGAACAAAAACTTAATTATTTATTTGGCAACAAACCATAAATAGTTAATTATATTTTAGAACTTAAATGTCACTTTTTAATTAAACATTTTCCAAATTTTTTATTTTTTTAAAATAATTATCAGTTGATATTCACTGACTTTCTAGTCATAATATTTTCTGCAGACTTCCACTGTTTTACATTTATTCTACGCGAGATTTGTGAATTTATAATATTTCTATAACCTCCCATCAGAAATTACTCAAGTTACTACAGCTACCCAAGGTAACACCCCCCCCCCCNNNCCACAATTTGCATTGTCATTCTGTTACCCACTGCATGCACACTTGTGTGGTCATCTTTTTCATGTTTGTAATTATGCTGCACCCTTCACAAATTATTCCATTTAGTTTACATGAGTGCCACATCTGATACAAGTTCGCTGTACTGAATAGTTGTTTCAGTAACTTACTTCAACATACCACTCGCATACAACTAGTATGCAGGTGGCTCTGACCGATAAAATGATTTCCAATCAATCTGCTAATGCATGACTTATGGCTCCTCATATAAGTTTAGGTAAATGTTGTATACCAGTTTGTTTTTAACGTAAAAATAAAATATTTGTCTTGCATTTTAGTGAGCAAATCCTATAGTTAATAAGATTGTTTTATTTGGTTGCTTATGTTATTAAAATATAAGCAAAATTTTGTTCGACCAGAATTTTCTCTATGCAAATGAAAACATTTTAAATTCAGTGAAGTTCTGTAAAACTGAAATACATTGTGCAAAGATTTTTCCAAAACAACTTCATAAAGTTATGGTAAATAATCTTATATAATAATCAAATACTCTGTTCAGTCATTTTCTGGATACTCTCAGAAAAATATGAGTCTGCAAACTACACACTATTCCATCTGAGTTACCGACTAGACAACTTCCGCCAAGCAAAGCATGTAAAATCAAATTTGGTTTCATTTCTTGGCTCGCATACCAGATTAGAAAACTAATTTGAAATACATGCCGAGAACCTGTACGCAGTAAAGTTTTTTTCCCCCAAAGCATTCACTCAATCAGGACAGTGGAAGGAAGGAACTCGCTGTTGAGTTGAGAGATTTGGGCGGCTCTTAACGAGGTCTTGAAAGCAAATGAGGGTGAAAAATGAGGTGAGAATGGAGCAGCGCCAGAATGCAAGAGCGGTGGAAGCAGGAGATCCCTCAGAAATCCCGCCAACCAGCAGCACCGTCCAGCACGATTCCCACTCGTGAAAATCCGGGAGTGACCCGGCCGGGAATTGAACCCGGTTCGCCTTGGTGGGAAGCGAGCAGGCTAACCGCNCCGGTTCGCCTTGGTAGGAGGCGAACAGACATACTGCTTTGCCACAGCGACCCCGGAAACAACTGTTGTCCAGCTCGGAGATCGCATGTGAAGTTAAGGAACATACCTCTAGCAGGTACCATCGGCTCATACCTTCCACAAAGAGAGGAAAATACTGGCCCAACTCCTTAAAACGTAACTTTCACGCGAGTTCAGACACAGTGCAAAGGTTAAACTATTATGAAAGACAAACTCACGTGGACCTGTTTATATCATGAATAAAAGAATTTCAAATGTATTATACCTGCAATCTACCATGCTTCATCCACGTACTACATTAATCCCCCCAATGGTCGCCTGGTACAAAACTTTGCCTATTGCAGTTAGTATTGCTGATTCTTTAATTTTAGAAGCCAATGCCTCAATACAAGATTAAAACTTTGCATCTGTCTTCAATGGTAATCATAATTTAATTCCACAACCAAGCTCTGACATGGTTACTGTGATGCCAAAGATACTGTAGGGAATTCTCAACTTTAAATGTTGTACGCGTTCTGCTGTTGTCTGTTGTGTTTGGAGCCACAAGCTGCAGCACTGCAATAGGCATGATGACAGTAACAAAGAAATACAAAAATAATGCTTTTAATTATTAGAATAGATAACAAANTAAAGTTATGGTAAATAATCTTATATAATAATCAAATACTCTGTTCAGTCATTTTCTGGATACTCTCAGAAAAATATGAGTCTGCAAACTACACACTATTCCATCTGAGTTACCGACTAGACAACTTCCGCCAAGCAAAGCATGTAAAATCAAATTTGGTTTCATTTCTTGGCTCGCATACCAGATTAGAAAACTAATTTGAAATACATGCAGAGAGAGATCCTGTACGCAGTACAGTTTTTTTTCCCCCAAAGCATTCACTCAATTGGGACAGTGGAAGGAAGGAACTCTCTGTCGAGTTGAGAGATTTGGGTGGCTCTTAACGAGGTCTTGAAAGCAAATGAGGGTGAAATGAGGTCATAATGGAGCAGCGCCAGAATGCAAGAGCGGTGGAAGCAGGAGATCCCTCAGAAAACCCGCCAACCAGCAGCATCGTCCCGCACGATTCCCACTTGTAAAAATCCATGAGTGACTCGGCCGGGGATTGAACCCGGTTCTCCTTGGTAGGAGGCGAACAGACTTACTGCTTTGCCACCGCGACCCCGGAACCAACTGTTGTCCAGCTCGGAGATCGCATGTGAAGTTCAGGAACCATATCTCAACCCCACAGGGAAACACGCCCTCTTTTCACTCACCCATCCTCCCAGTGGAATGATGGCCAGTCTACAAAAGGTGGCCCTAGATCCTGTGCTCTTTCAAGTGTTTCGTGCATACCCCTAGCAGGTACTATCGGCTCATACCTTCCACAAAGAGTGGAAAACTCGGGGCCAAGTCCTTGACGTAACTTTCACGCGAGTTCAGACACAGTGCAAAGGTTAAACTATCATAAAAGACAAACTCACGTGGGCCTATTTATATCATGAATAAAAGAATTTCAAATCTATTATGCCTGCAATCTACCATGCTTCATCCACGTAATACATTAATCCCCTCAATGGTCACCTGGTACAAAACTTTGTCAATAGCAGTATGCTTTAGTATTGCTGATACTTTAATTTTAGCAGCCACTGCCTCAATACAAGATTAAAACTTTGCATCTGTCTTCAATGGTAATCATAATTTAATTCCACAACCAAGCTCTGACATGGTTACTGTGATGCCAAAGATACTGTAGGGAATTCTCAACTTCAAATGTTGTACGCGTTCTGCTGTTGTCTGTCGTATTTGGAGCCACAAGCTGCAGCACTGCAATTGTGGAGGAAATGGTGGTAACAAGGTTTCCTCCAAAGCGACGTAAGCAGATTTTAAAGTGTTACTGAAAATGTGAGAACACGAGCAAGGTGCAGACAGTGGGAGGAAATTCTGATATTGCGCCACCATCACGTGTAACAACGACACAATTACATGACAAGTCTGAGAGAGGCAGAACTGTGTGTGACGTGAAGAAAGGATGGCGCGGCAGGAAGAGAATGATCACGGGTGAAGAAGAGTTGGTGCTGAGTTGCACACATTCGCATGTTCCCTCCAGGAAGCCAAAAGTTCATATGGCAAGCTGCACATGAGTCAGGTGNTGACGCTTTAAGCGTTTTAGCGCGACATTTAAAATAACTATTTTAATGGCTAATTATTGCTATTAAACCTTAATTTGACTGGAAAAATTATAGATTTTTAGTAAATAGTGGAAGCGTAAGAACATTATTTAATGTATTTTAAAAAATTGTCATCATGCCTATTGTAGAGGAAATGGTGGTAACAAGGTTTCCTCCAAAGCGACGTAAGCAGATTTTAAAGTGNAGGAAATGGTGGTAACAAGGTTTCCTCCAAAGCGACGTAAGCAGATTTTAAAGTGTTACTGAAAATGTGAGAACACGAGCAAGGTGCAGACAGTGGGAGGAAATTTTGATATTGCGCCACCATCACGTGTAACAACGACACAATTACATGACAAGTCTGAGAGAGGCAGAACTGTGTGCGACGTGAAGAAAGGATGGCGCGGCAGGAAGAGAATGATCACGGGTGAAGAAGAGTTGGCGCTGAGTTGCACACATTCGCATGTTCCCTCCAGGAAGCCAAAAGTTCATATGGCAAGCTGCACATGAGTCAGGTGNTGCTGAGTTGCACACATTCGCATGTTCCCTCCAGGAAGCCAAAAGTTCATATGGCAAGCTGCACATGAGTCAGGTGTCAGAAAAGCAAGTAAAAAAGGAGACCCAACATTCCCACGTTACTTCACGCTCTGAATAAAGGCAACCCAAACAGGCATTCAAATTTTGAGTGTGTTGTGAACAATAAACATTTACTGATGCAATTGTTTGGTCTGGCGAGGCAACATTTAAATTCAATGAAACTGTCAACCACAATTGTGCGTACCGGACCAATGGGAATCCCCACATCGAGGTAGAGCAAGTAATTAGTCTTTCTGGGTTACACGTGGTGCAGTATGACCGCCAGATGACTTGCGTGGCCAGTCTTCTTTGAGGGAATGGTGGCAGGTGAAAGTTACCATACCATGTTGCAGGAAATCACTGTGCTAGCTGTTCAGACTCAACCCAGACGACCATTGCTTTCACAAGCAGGACGGTGCACAGTCACATCACCATAAAGATGTATGGTCGCTCCTGGATGAAATGTTTATTTCAAGGTACCAGTTATTAACATTTGCGCACACCCAAAATTGTCCTTTGTGTCAAATACAAGCAGTCCTTTCAGACAGTCAAATAGTCTCTCTGCAATGCCCATTCACAGGACGTAATCAATTTGGGACATCCAGGGAAGNGTCCTTTCAGACAGTCAAATAGTCTCTCTGCAATGCCCATTCACAGGACGTAATCAATTTGGGACATCCAGGGAAGGTACTCATGTCAAATAAAATAAAATGAACATTCCTAAATTCTTTTATCACTTTGGACTGAATTTTTGACTGGTTGCTACACACTGGGACAGCATCAGCCATAAACTGTGAACCCTGGACACTTATNCTTTGGACTGAATTTTTGACTGGTTGCTACACACTGGGACAGCATCAGCCATAAACTGTGAACCCTGGACACTTATCTCTTTACCCCCAAGATTTTACATGCTTCTAATTGTCCTTATACACAAAGTCCCTTATTTATCTCAACTAAATTGTGCTTAATAAGTTTCTAGAACTCTACAGAAAATACTAGCTTACCATAAAATGCTGACATCAACCTTGATCCTGATTTCAGCCGTTATGTTACCCATCAAGTTGCCTTTCAATTTCCAACAATGGCAACATTCAGCAAAATCTGCTCACTTTCTTTTCAAAACAATATGGAAAATATATATCAAGAAATCTTTACATGTTGACCCTTCCACTTGATTACAAATCCTTTGCACATATCCCTGGATAACTCTTGCATTGCTTCATAAAATATGGGGAAGCGCACAGAGTTATACATGCTAATTCTAAAGAAAATCAAAAGTTAGGTATCACGAGCATTGAAATAATAAGATTCGTTTGGCAATAGTCAAAATGCCTTTGTAGACAGCCTGTTTTCTCTGAAAGTTGATGTGCTTAGGATAACACATACTTATGTTGCACATATCACACAAGAACTCTTTACCTGTATGCAAATTTGTATACAGCATACAAGGAAACATCTGTTAAACCCACATATGCAATCTCAGGTTTGGTTGTGGTGGATATGATTGATTCAGGGGCAGAACTTACAGGTCATCTCAAAATAATCAAAATATTTTTTATCTTTTATACTGTAATACACATGACGGACCAAGAACTCAATTTGGAGGCTATTTTTTTTAAATCCGTTTGTGAGAGAAAAAAAAATTAAACTGTGTGCAAAGGAAAACTACAACTAATTTCAAATGTCTGGCAGTCAACATCCTTTGATACTGTTAAAATTCACACCTTTTACTTGAAACAGATGGCATCTGTGATGTCACTACTAATCAAGAGCATACTTCAAGAATGCTACTAAAGTGTGTTCTGCCAACTTTAATAACTAAACAGTTTCAAGTGAAAGTTTGAGTGTATGCACAGCACAAATTCCCCATTGAGAATGAATATCTGAAACACTAAGTGTGTAATGTCTCTTGCAAAGAAAAGGAACATTTTTGCTGAGCACCTGGTGACAAGGTTTTCCATTGGACTTTCCCTGGCCAATCAACATGTTGCAAGAGCAAGCTGCGAGTCAGTCCAAATGTAAACGTACCTCCACTTGTGCTAGCAATCATGTTAACAATACAAAAGAAAGGCACTTACAACACACACAAGAAACCCCTCTGAGCTGTTATCGTGTATTGTTAAGCCCAAAACAGCTGTTAAATTTCCAGGTGCTACCAGCAGCAATAACACTGTCAAGTGGAAAGAGATACACAAGTTGCAGACCTCCTGTGATGCAGTCTGTTGGCGCACCCCGGTCTGGGGTGCAGGAGGTTCCAGATTCAAATCTTAAGAAAGGCATGGGTGTTAATCTAAGTTAGGTCATAAGTTAGTTTGTAGGCTGTTCCCTGATAAGCCTTCAGACATAACACCAGTGGAGGTTAAGCACTTTCCAATATAATACAGATGCACAAGTCTGTATAGTACTTTTCGTACACACCAACTTTTAAGACATGGCCNAAGCACTTTCCAATATAATACAGATGCACAAGTCTGTATAGTACTTTTCGTACACACCAACTTTTAAGACATGGCCAAAGTTTGTAAATTTCCACTTTACTATTGAAATCATTTCACACAGATTTTCTGGCTCTTTATAAGTTCTTACAATTAGACATTAACATAACGGTGAAAAGCAAGGGTACAATGTCAAAACTAAGCAAGACAGTAAAATAGACACAATATTCAAGCAAGTCACTGCTGAAAAATGTGGTAAGTCTGATTTGTCTTTATTGCAATTGAAAAAGTTTTTCTAGCTGTAATACTTTGAAACTGTAATCCCCCCTCCCCCCAAAACAATGCAGTTTCTAGGAGATGCTGGAATATTTCGTTAAGATACCAAGGCCACCACCCCATTTTTCCAGGTTTAGAAGAGATTACTAGATGTTTTAATGATGAGATATTTCACAATATAGATATAAAAGCATTACACACTTAAAAGGAGTCTAAATGAAATACAAGTAGTCCTATACTTTCATGTGTGTACAAAAGACTAGGACTGCTCGTAACGTATACGCAATGCAATCTGAACACTTCAGTTTAAATTAAATGTGCATGCATTACGGACGACTTCACTTAAAACAGATGTAGGGGAAGGGGGAAATTGCTAATTTAACACAGTGACAAATTATTTACGACATTTAAGAAAAATGCTTTCCTCAGACATGCTTCCATGAACGTATCACTGTGGCCAGACATGCTTCGCACATTCAAATGAAATACAAAAATTGCATGCTCATCACAAAAATAATTTACAGTGGAATTATACTATACATTTTTATGCATGTTGCACCAGTGCCATTTTACCCCTGCCACAGACATCCCCTTGCCTTCAAGTAATTAGTGAACCAGATGTCAGTGCAGTTGGCACACGAGTGCTGATACTACACATGCTAGCCTACTTTCCTGAGCACAAGGACTGGCTAGACCACTACCCCCTCCCCCCAACCTCCTTTCACGTGCAGTTCTGGTGGAGTGGGGATGGCGTTACGCTAAACTGCCTCATACGTTATTATTACATGTAGCTAGTTCAGTTATTATGCACTTGCATTATCAACTACAGTTAAACCCCCATTTTAAACTTTTCAAGAGACCAGGAAAAAAATGTTACAGAATGCAGGAAAGTTTAAAACGAGGGGAACTTATGCTGTAAAAACAGACATTGGTACCAAAAAAAAGTACGTGTAAAATGCAGGAAAATGTAAAATCAGGGGGTGTAAGACAGCGGCGCCACTGTAACTAACGTCGCATTTCTGCCATACAATTACCAACCACACTGCTACCTCAGTTATCTATATCAGGCAGTACCTGGGTCGTAAATGGGCCAGAGAAGGAACCAGGCCAGGGCCACAAGACAGTGAGCAGCAGGTGTGATTGTACGCTAAGGTGGGACCACTTTCGCACCTGGTTCCCGGTGCCATGGACATACAGTCTGTCCTCATCTGACTCTCGGTCGGTACAGACAAGCACAGTAGCTAGCTGCCCACACTAGACATACTAATAGGGAAACAAGAGTGTCACTCCTCTCTACTCACTAACTTCTGTTCGTTACATTACATTTGGACCTGCCAGGGGCACAGAGTTGGCGGAAATTAGATTGTGGCTCACAGGCTGTCGCACAGATGCGAGCCCGGGGACGTTATCTAACCCTACTCACCTATCTCTTTGTTCCATCACATCTAGACCTGCCAGCGAAAGAATTGAGGACAAGTGAAATACACTACAGACTTTGCTCTTACACACGAGGGAGTGTACGGAAATAGCTTATTCTAGTATTGGGGACTTCCTATTACCCCCTACCTACCTCATTTTTTACCCCACCATACAGACTGCCCTGNGCGGAAATTAGATAGCGACTCACAGGCTGTCGCACAGATGCGAGCCCGGGGACGATATCTAACCCTACTCACCTATCTCTTTGTTCCATCACATATAGACCTGCCAGCGAAAGAATTGAGAACAAGTGAAATACACTACAGACTTTGCTCTTACACACGAGGGAGTGTATGGAAATTGCTTATTCTAGTATTGGGGACTTCCTATTACCCCCTACCTACCTCATTTTTTACCCCACCATACAGACTGCCCTGNAGCTTATTCTAGTATTGGGGACTTCCTATTACCCCCTACCTACCTCATTTTTTACCCCACCATACAGACTGCCCTGTGCCTTATTCTCTTGAGGGGAAGAGCATATTCAAGTAATGAAAGTCTACAAGTGCTCTCAGCACTCAGGTGAAGCAGACCCACACAAGGCACCAATCAGAAACAAGGGACAGAGCCCAACAGGAACTCCTGCAGGGACGCACAGGGCTAAAACCGTTCACATAGAACCTCTTTCCCCCTCCTGGCAAAACTCACTCAACCAGCACCGTGGGTTCGTTTGGTCGCGCATCACTGTTCGTATGGACCCAACTGGACTTGGAATGAATTGAGGAATATTGCTGTCACAGGTCAAGTACTCATCCATTCTGTGAACGAAACTTCCGTTGAAGCAAAGCTTAGTGTGGGAGAGATGCCAACTCATCGCCAAATAACCACTCGCCCCGCGTACAAAAACTCCTGGGAAGTGCAATCTCTGGTTAGGGCCAGCACCAACTGTGGGCCAAACGGAGCTAAGCCCCATGAAAGCAGGCGTTAAACAAAGACCATAGCTATTGCATGGATAAATTAACTGACACACCTACAATAGTCAGTGATTCGACTCCACATAGCCACTTGGGAGTCTTGCTACTCTAAACCTCCGAGGCATCAAAAGTACACATATTCCAGAATACACAAGACTTCCTTTACTCTTAGACTGCAACATTTTGATGAAAATCTATTTCATCTACTCACATAAAACCAAAATGCTCCCAAAAACGCAATGTGCAATACTTATCAAACATGTACACCTTGTTAAAAATTACATACTTAGTAGTACTAGTTCTTTCTACACTAAACTATTCACTTCACGTGGCAGTCATCTACTACACATAGTTACCTGCTAGACATGCGTGGTGANTCTTTCTACACTAAACTATTCACTTCACGTGGCAGTCATCTACTACACATAGTTACCTGCTAGACATGCGTGGTGAGATGCATACACTGGTAAATGAAGTGTTAAAAATGTTAACATTGCCCAGTTAAACTGAGTTAAATGATAAAGTGATGAAATTGACCCTGAATGGTTTTGTGGTTTGACAATCCAGCCCACTGTACCCCCTAAAAATTAACTCATTTCACAGTTGTTTGTGACATTTTCTGGTTACACAGCAACGACTAAATGCAACGAGACCTACCAACTACACTGTGTTCTCGACCCTCAGCTTGGTACTAGATGTGAATCAGTGTTCTACTAAGGGCAAGTTTCGGACATTATGATTTCAGCATGCTAACTACAATACCATGACCACAGTACTAAGTGATTGTGGCATATTACATTCCATTACTTAGCAGAAGAACCGCAACACAAATACCAAAATGCACATTTTTTTTTATAACAACTTCACCTGCCACTGAATAACGAACACTGTTGCATCATATTCATTCGTTAGCATAAATTACACATTTTGTGAACACACACATGCTATGCATTCTAATTTGTATCCAATTCGCCAACCAATTCCCAAACATTTGCAGTTCAGGGAAGTAAAATGCCACTGCTATAACACTTTCCACTATGCTGCAAGTGACATTCACCTTTCTCTTTGTACCAAGTCAATAGTGTATTCAAAAGGATTGTAGCAGAGCACTTACAAACATTATCACTCAGAACTCAATCAACTATTAGGGGAACCCAGTTCCAGTAAAAGTTTCAAACTCATCTTGGATGTGTGGCAACCCAGTGTCACGTACTTTCTCTCTGAAGAACCTATAATCGTGCCTAGCTTTGTTTCAAGGAATAGTTGGGGTGAAACCTACCCCCAACAAGCCAGTCCTATCCCAATATCTTTCTTGGAGAGAAGATCCTTAGCCTATGGCAACCTCTTATAACTTGGCAAGTCCTTCTGGACCACACTGAAGGTTCTGTGCAGGCATGAAGTTAACGCCTTTATAACACAATCTCAAAAATGTTCACAAGAAGCTGGAAACCTCAAATTCCAAATTGCGCCTACCCCAACCTCCAACAGATTTCAAAACGCTCACCTCGCAATCCAAACCCCATTACAAAGCCGAGGCAGGACCACGCTACCAGGCAGGTTGCACGAAACCCAACGCCACTAAGTGAGATACATATGCTAGACACAGCCCATTACTCAGGTAAGACTTGCTTCAAGCACACATCTTCAACGATGCAAAAACCAGAGCGTCGCCAATCCCACCTGTGCGGACCAGCACTACAAGCTTGTTTGTGTACTTTGAGTTCATGCCCGTTCTGAGACAATACAAGGTGAACCTACCATGGCCCTCAAATTCCATGTTGCCACCCAATGTCAGTCAGTAACATCACCACAGCCAGGGGCTGTGGTGATGTTTTGACACTTTCCACGGCCCACGTTCAGTTTTTGTACTATGTCTGACGTTCCACCTTCAACAGCTTGCTCACCAAACAAATACGAGGCAGCAAGTGTGTGAGAGAAAACCTTATTAAGTTGCACACCTGTTAACACTATTATGTCTGTGGAGATTAATCCCCAATTTGAGCAGCCAGTTGTGCACTGTACCCCCATATGTACCATGTAACTGAACCCAAACATGAGGTTGATGTTTTGAAGGTACCCATTCCCCATACCAAAACTTGAGTTACCCCACAAGTGTCCCTGAATATCCACTCAATCCAAATTCACTTATTACGAGAAATGTTTGTAACGATAGTTTGAGCTACACGCTCCCCTGCTTGAAAGTTTTTTTTTTATGGAAGAAATGGAAATGCTTTAGGAACTGTCCAATCTGCAAAAGGAGTTAATATAAAAGCCATCTAAGTGGCCATAGTCAACAAATCATCATTTGCCCCCCATATGTAAATTATTTATGTATCTGAAATACATGGCTTCTACTTTACACCAGAAGACTTCTGCACCATTTGCAGGACAACCCCCAGAACCTACACGAAACTCCCCTAGGATTTTAAATAAATGCAGTCCTCCAAATGATCTACAGATGACTCATGTTCAAGTTACATTGACAGATGTATATTAAATGGTGACTTCTGACTGGTCTGTAAACAAGATTTTTGAATCTATCAACATTTTGGACAATGGCATTACAGGTACAACATTTGTAGCCATCATTGGCCTCTAGGAAAATGCTCATTTTTCATAAAGCAACTTACCTAGACATGCTGAAACTATATTAAGCAAGTTAAGATCCTAAGATAAACCAACACC
Source organism: Clitarchus hookeri (assembly GCA_002778355.1). Lineage (NCBI taxonomy): Eukaryota > Metazoa > Arthropoda > Insecta > Phasmatodea > Phasmatidae > Clitarchus > Clitarchus hookeri. The sequence continues at coordinate 78,920 of NQII01007005.1, read as the reverse complement.
TCTCTCACCAAAAAAAATAGGAATAAACCAGTAAGACCATATCGGGACAACTGAAATTATTTTTATATGGTGAAAAAAACTGAACTAATTATCAAAACATTGATTGATTCTAAAATACTCATAACTTTGCAAGGCAGTGAATTTCAAAACAAAATTTCAGTGTTGCCAAGATTTTTGAGTTGACTGCAATATATCAAAACTTTGAATTTCAGAAGCAGCTCGCAAAATGGTGAAATGTGGCCAGACAAACCAATGCTGTAATTTCCATCTACCCAAAACAATTTTTTTTTTTTTTAAACTCTTGCTTCTGAATTATCTGCAAGCGAACAGGTCCTACAATACACTTTACCATGGAATAAACTAAATCCCACTGCAGCACCAACACACACTACTTAAAAATGAGGCGCACTATCTGCAAATTTTTTTTTTTTTACGAATTTCATCACCTTTAGCAAAATAATAGTAGATACCCAAATGAGCAATTGCTACTTCACGCAATAACTGCCAAAAATTTGCGCATCACTACTTAAACACTATAAATTTTAATTACCGACACCACAGTCACTCTCACTGCATGAGAAAATTGCCTCTGGGTCTCTGCACAGAATGGTCAAGTAAAAAGCCCAACCTGCATTACAAATTATTTTACAATGATGGATAGTGTAGGGTAACACCATTTAACTGTCAAACACTTGTTGCCTGCACTGAAACACTTACCTCGTCAAGGACGGGCTGCTGTCCACAGCAGATATAGATAGTCCGGGCTAGAAGCAAGCCAGGCCCTCCATTTCACTCAAGTCTTTCTCAACTTGGAATTTTTTTTTCTTTCAACTGTGAGCATTTCAGCACAGCAGCAGTATGCCCCACACACACACACTCACTCTCTTCACTCAACATATAAATTAAAAAATGTACACGACACTGAGTTGCACGTAACACACAAGCTTGCTTCCTTACATATGTACACAGCCACTTTACAAGTTCTGGTCGTGAAGGAAATGATGTAAGCTGTTTCACATCCAGTAGCTCCATTTACTGTATATAAAATATTCACAATTTTTCACAAGAATTCTCTTCTTCATATTTACAGTTTTATAGCATTACAAACCATAAAAAAAAATCACAACTTCATCTGTTATAAATATAATGTTTTTTTTCTAGATTCTGCTACACAACTATAAAAGTAAAATACAATAATGCTCATCATAAAAAAATTACAAATAAAGTTTCTTATAAAACTGCTTAGAAAAATGTCTACCGTAGTTCTGAACTAAAAGCATGCCTGAAACAACCAATATAATTATGCCTCATAATAAATTCATACAATGTAATTATAATTTGTGTAACTAATTTTGTAAAATCTATTCTTAATTTATGAAGGAAATTCTGAGTCATATGATACAATTGCTAGGTTTGGTTCTTACAAAAACATTTTTTAGTCAACTAGCAATGAACTTGGCCTACAGAAATGCTTCTAAAAGTCGCATTTGCTGTGAATAGACAACATCGGAAAAATATTCTTTACTCTAAATAGATCGGATATCTGGAAAAACAAAGGCTAAAAAAAATACAAAAAAATCTATATAAAAAAACTAGCAATACATATAATTTAATTGTGCAATATGTGTAGTTTAAAATTCTTTAATGGGAAGTTGGCACGTGTTATATTTTAATAAATGTGATGGTGAAATTTTAAATTTTAATTAGGTAAGAGTGCAATTATTTCTTATTTACTGCATGTACACATTTACAGAATCAGTAAACACAAAATATTTGTAGTTAATACCGATGATTTTATTGTATACGTGAAGCATTATAAAAATTTGAATTTTCAAAGTTTGGCAATGACATATGCATATACTGTATACTTGTGTGAATTTATGCGGAAAAATTAATCACAATGAATTTTTACTGTGAAATATTCTGGCTTATGCAGCAATCACCTCAGTTGCACCAACCATACTGTGGCTGTTCAAAAACCTAGTAAAACCACTTTTTGCAACAAGTGCATACATACCATAAACAATAAGTGTGATTTACAATATACTTATACGCACATGTATGCACACAGAGATACAATTCTAACCGTTAAAAAACAAAACAGACGGTATAACAGCTTAAGTGGTCTTTTGGAGTTTTGTTTTTACTGTAAGCGTCATAATGCTGACGTTTACGAGTTTGGCTGAAATGGATCCACGTGATACAATCTGTTGGAAGACAGTGCCTGTTCATGAAGATGATGTTTGTCAGACTTCTGTAAGTAGTATTTATTCATCGCCTGTTTTGTTTTGTCGTCTGATGAAGCTTGAGCTTGGGGATGAAATATGGATTTAAAGGAAGCTAATTGGTACTACGGGAAATTTGCATGTTCTTGATCATGTCGAGCTTGTGTATAATGAATAAATAACAATAAAGTAGCGACCTTCTGGCATGGTATCGTCTTTGTGGCATGTTGGACGTTATCCCCAAGAAAACTCTCTAACGGTTGCTACATCAAACCTAAGGTTTGGTGCAAGTTGCATAAACTGTCTGTATACTTACCTCTGTTGTGAGCGTAAGTTACAAGAGATAAGCATTATCTCAAGGTCATGGACTTGGAATCGGCACCACTCGGTAATAGTGTGCAATACGTGCCGGTGGTGTTGAGGTTATGTAACGACAAAATGAGAACCACTGAACCAATTTCGTTCAAACTTCATTTGTCATTTATGCACTATACACAAGCTCTACATGACCAAGAACATGCAAATTACACCAGCAGGAAACGGGAGAACTTCTACTTTTTCCTACAAACATCGTTGTCACTTTCATGTCGCTCTTCCCCGCATAAGTAAACTTCTTTACCTACACCTTCCTGCAGTTGAAAACTGTAAGGGAAATGAAATGTAAGGTAAGTACATATTGTATTACCAAGATTTCATACTCAATGGCAATCTTTTTAAAAATGTGTTGACTAAGGCAACTGCTAGAAATTACTAATGTATCCAAGTTGCGAAATGTGTGTTTTACTTAGTTGCAGATAACTTTTTTTTTTGGAAGAAGATTATGTAAACAGGTATCAAATAAGCCTCAATGTGTAGTTTTAATATATTCAAAAGTTAACGGGGGCGATGCATCAAACAAGAGAGGGAAGGATAGGGTGAAAAGACGAAACCAATTATTTAAACTTCCATGTGAAACAAAAAATAACTAGGAAAGAATAGACTACTTAAAAATGATTGGTATTCAAACTACTTATTTTAAATACGAATATTTAAAAATAATAAACTTTCTTATAACAAAAAAATTTATATAGAAAAGCATTGAACACATGACAATTTTATTACACAAATTAATTCTGGCATATATTACATAACTGTTATGCATGATGAATATACTCTAAGTCAAAAATAAAAAATATATACAAACAAAATTAACCTGCATCATCAGCAGTAAATTCTTTATGCTTTAAGCAACTTGCTATCACTTTTTGGCCTTTTATGTACTTATTCCCACTGCTGAAAAACCAGATGGAAACCTAATGAGACTCCTACAGACAGAGCATGGGGCAGTGAAATATCTGTAGCACCAATAAAAACAATTTAACGTAACAGCCTCAATCAAAAATTCTTAGCCTAGTTGAACCTAACTTACGAAAAAAGAAAACCCTAAAGCTAATGTGCAGATACATGTCCACAAAAATTAAACTACAGTGTTGCCCATTCAAATTCTAGTTTAAAGTTCTCACTACCTTTCATAAGCAGTCTGCATAAATATAAGAGTACTTGTGATTGGCCAATGAGAGATGCTGTTATGTCAGCATTTGTGCAGTCAGCCACACAATTCTAATGGAGATACAAATCAACATCTGAAGCTAAGCAGACTAAAGATCTTTTCCACAGTACACAACAGCCATTATAGGTTATTCATGGTAAAGTGAGCACTTTTGAAAACCCTCTCATTTGGAATAATGGTCAATAAATATATTTTATTTGAGTCTTGGACGTTAACATCCGAGTGCGGTGGAATACACACACTGTGTTTATTACTTACATGGCAATATTTATTTAAAAAGGTGGTAAAAGGATACAAAAAATTGGTTGAAAGATAAAAGTAACTAGAGCATCAAAAGTGCTCACTTTACTGTGAACAGCCCATACCAAATGGCACTTAACTGCAAAGTGATACAGTGGCTGGGAGGGTTATACATGTCATGAACTGGTTCATTACAAACAAATTATTTTTTTTAACTTTTTGTTGGTGTTCCCTGATTTGGAAGAAAAAGAACACTGCGAGGTATCTCAAAAAATTATGGAGGATGTTTGACATTACAAATATTGTTAATATTTGAGACAAATAGCTACTCTATACTATTTGCAAAATGTATCTATTGAGATATCATTAAACATTACTGATGTTGGAAATATCTATGTTCTTTAAACAGTCAGCTACATCTTTATCCCATATTAATGTCACATTGTATTTACAGTGCTTATAATAATGATAATGCTGATTATGTTCTATTTATCGCCAATTTCTATAACAGGACGTACAATCCTGCCACACAGTACATGCCAGTTGGTTTGTGTTGATGCACTTTCATTGCTACAGCTAATTTAGCTTATAAAATACATAATTAGGGTTTGTTGCACTACAAAATTTTCAATGTACTTTTTGGTCTGCTTTGCACTTATAATTTTGAACGAGATACATTAAGTATGGGACCCATTTTAACTGGATAGTTCTAAGACTGCCCTAATTGCTGTTGGCAAAATGTTGTTACAAGTCAATAAAATTACTTATTCACTAATTCGTTTGTTTAAAATAAGATATTATAAGGCAAATGTTAGGATACTTTAACTGAAGATGGACACTGATCCATTACCTTTTTCAGGATCATTTATATAATACCCTATTTTCTGGTCAATATTAACCAATTCAAATTTACGTTGTCTCTTGAATAGCATTCCACCAACAGTCGCAAAGTTTTAAGCACTGAACCATCTAATGGGTTGCAAACGTGCTCATATATAAAAAAGTTTGAGATAAAACTTGCGACCAGAAATCTCGTCCTACTTAACTTCTGCCTGCAACGAGTGTTTGTGAAGCATGGTTTAATGACAAGGGCAAAAGCGGAGTGCATTATTTTATACGTACTTACGTTTATATAGCTACAAAGTAACTCATTTTGTTCTAAATAAACCAAGAGCTTAGTATGCTTAAATCACGGATAATGCTATTGGCACAAAGAGCATCAAATCACTACAGCCAATCCAATGTTTAACCTATAGTTCTTTTTGACGAATAACACAGCTGTCCTTGTAAGAACTGTTCATTTCAATTGTTGAATGTTAACATTAAAAAATACTATGGGCACACTAAGAAAATAATTAAAATTCCTATGTTTTTCAACTATAACATCTGAAACAAAAAAATGCAAATAAGCAATTTTCCCTACCCTACTTTTTGAAATGGTGATACACAACTTTATTTTTCAGAGGAAAAGCATTACAAAATTTCTTTGTAGCAGATATTTTCATGGTACTGAGTAAGCAAGTTCACAGAAACCTCACAAGTGCAGGATAGCGATTTATCTTCACCATAAAAAAAGTCTTGGTGCACAAGTATATCAAATGATCCTGTACAAACTTTGCTGGTATGGCAATACAAAATCTGCGCTGTTGTGGAAACTACATCCTGCTTCTGTTGCTGAGCTCGAGCAATGCTACTACGCACTGTACCAAATCCGGACACAAGAAAACAATGCACTACGTCCTACAAAGAAGGGATGTAAAAGTAGCATATCGTTTCTTAAGTTGATGCAACATACACAGCATTACATCCAACTATAACCTCACGCTTCTGTCAAATAGAATGTGGAAACAAATCCTTTGTACGTAAAAGAACCGGCTCATTCTCAAATTGCTTCGTTTGCCATTGCCACCGCCTGTTAAAATTCATATCTTTGTTCACTCTTGGCTGCTTAGTCATAAGCAGCCAAGAGTGAACAAAGATATGAATTCACAGTTGGAAATACAGTGAACATGACAGTAACAAAGACCCCAACTAAATATTTAAATTTAAATTGAGAGGTGCAACACATAATTAAATTTTTTTTCCGACCAACTGAAACTTTTAAAGATTGTGTAAAATACATACACTGTTTCCACGTACTTTGTACACAAAACAATGCAGTCAGCACTTTTTCTTCATGAGCTACATTGCAGCAAAAACTATTTACTAAATTAAATAACAGAGCTTTTCTCGTTGCAAAGTGAGATTACAAACATTTTTCCACAACAGTATACTGTTATTTGTTTGAAATGGTATAATTAATCGAATTCAGGGTCAGTTCTTATTTTTAAAGGATTGGTGAGAGAACTTCCATGTATTTCAGACCTAACAGATGTGTCCTTGCAAAGGTGGAAAAATTTTATTAAATGGTTTACGATTTATTGAAACCTATTTTCCTTGGGAAAATAAAAAGGAAGTGAAGAGCTCCCAAAATAGTCGTGCATCACAACCCTTTATCACAGTGTCTGCAACACCGTTACAAAATACAGCTACAATATTGGCGTTTCATATTCATTTAGACGTATCTGCACATATAGCTTTCCGCAGAGCGTTCACATGAACCCTCATCCACCAGATTGAACACATTAATACACGTTAACAGGTACAATTAAAATGTTGGTGACTAGTTTTACGCTACATAAATTATAATGAACTACAACATAATCAATGGAAACAATATATCTTCAAATACACACTGCGATGTTTTCACTAAAACAACAAACATTTCTAAAGAATAAACACATTTCAACAGAATACTACACTATGTGCAAGCATAATGGACAACATAATTTTTCTAATTAATTTACTGTATTAAAAAAAAAAAATCTTTGTCCACTGAATAGTTTTGCTTTATCTTCTAACACACTGAGCAAGTATATTCAAGCATCTAAAATACATACCAAATAAAACTATCATTTGCCATATTTTGACATGTAGCTAACTCAGAAACACTGGTACTGAAAGCAGTGAACGAATTAAAAAATGGAAACTGTACTTTCAGTGCATAAATACTTTACTGTCACTAACCATTATTTAGTGCCCAACAAAAAATCTGTACGAAATGTTCAATTAGTTTACGGCAAGATCACAAAAAAATTGGGCTTTCTGCAGGACTAATGCAATCAACTGTATTTATAATCAAGGACATATACAGCCTACCCAAAGATCACAACTAGAATTTAAATCAATTTTTTTGCACTATTCTGAATTAAAAAAACTGTTTCCTGCAAAGAAACAGCTCAATTTTTTTTACACTGACGATAAGATTGCAACTGTATAATGTTTACAACTGACATTACAGCATCGATATCTAAATATGAGATTTTAACCTCAAATATTTATTTTCAATGTACGATTTCACTGATCATAAACTATTCCCATGTATGATTTTACTGTATATAGTATAAACTTATATCATTATAAATATGCATATACATACTGTAATTGCATAATCATGTTGTCCATTGCACACACACACACACAAATTAAACCCAAAATACAGGTTTGAAATGTCATTAACGAATGTAGTATTGCCAAATACTTAGCAATTAAATCATCTAGGAAAGTGATTTCCAAGATTACATTTTGTTCAATTATCTTTGCAGTACAATAAATGTGATACTTTTCTCAAGCATGTTTTAATCGTCATTACCAGAAACACATCTCATTAGCTCTTACTTGCTAATGGCAAATAAAGTGCTCCAAATTGGAACTATTTCATATAACACTGAAATCATAAATATTCTATCTCTTGATGAGCTTTCTGTATCTATTTACATGCATAATGAAGAAAACTTTACAATTTATTACGTAATTGATTCTAACCTTAAACTATCACTGAGTTGACTTCAACATTTAGCCTTCCCTGCTACAGATTGTAATACATGATGTAGGTTTACAAATAAAATTCTCTTGTGCAAATATTGAACACAATATAAATATGTACTAACATTACCAAAATACAGTACAATGTATTTTGTTTCAAGCTGTCAAATATTTTTTTTTAACTTTACCTTTCCACACAACAGGAATAAAAATATTAAATAAAAAATACTTACACAACTTACACGTGGAACTCAAAGCCACCAAAAATATAGCAGTGCCTTTCCTAACATACTGTACTAAATTGAATGCATACTGTGAAATTACAATCCGTAACAAGGAGGTAATTACAACCACCCAAGACTGAAATTAACATATAAAAAATGTACATTGGTTATTTACAAGTCTTGCTGCTTACATCATTTCCTAAAGAACATTTGAAAGGAAAAATTACTTGACAAGAGGCCTTGTCTTTCCTTCCTCCTCACAAGAAGCTTCTTTGTACTTGCGTACCTCCGCCATATATATCGACCAAGCATTAGTTGGCTTCTCCTCCTCATCCTCGCGCTTCAGTTTTTTCACCATGCCAGTTGGGAGGACACGACCACCTCTACGCTTCCCCACCAGTGACGTTACTGGTTTCTTAGGGGCATTGGCGGAGGATTGCTCGTCTGATTTGTTTGCACCATCAGTCGCTGATGTAGCATTCGCACCTTCCTCAGGTTTCGGATTTTGAGCTTCCTGCATCTTCTTAAACATTTCCATGAAGCTGCCATCATTCTGATACATGTTTTTCACAGCTGGCTCCTCTGGGACCGATGGACCAGGAGTGCTTTCTTCACTGTCACGTCTGCTGGAATGGCCACTCCAACCACCACGCGATCTATACCTCCCACCTTCTGGATAGCGACTTTCGTCATCGGCAGGGTATCTCGGACCATCTTTCCTGTCCCTGTACCTTGGATATTCATCTTGCTCATCTTGCGAGCGTGATCTAGACCTGATGGTCCTCGGTTCCTTCCTGCTCGCATACCGAGTGTTATCACGATGATAGTCGCCATCACGGTGGTAGTCATTGTCTCGATGACATTCGCTGTCGCGATGGTAGTCGTTTTCACGATGATAGTCGCCATCGCGGCGATAATCACCATCCCGGCGATAGTCTGCCTCCCGATGATAGTCGTAGTCTTCTTCGTCCCTGTATCTTGAAGACCTAGGTCTTTCCATGTACCCGTCATCGTTGCGATTGCTTCGCATACGAGGACCACCAGCTACGGGCCTGTCCGGACGTCTGGGGCCATCCATGGGATACCTAGGCCTTTCATCTCGCGATTCCCCGGACCTAGACCGAAACTGCCGCCTGTCGCGGACAGGCCCGTCATCTTCGTCCCGCCTGCCACCCCGACGGTATGGCATCGAGTCGAGGCTGCGGGCATCGCTATCGTCCCGGAACCGTGGGCCATCTAAAAAGTCGTCACCATGTTCACTGGCACTATGATAGTCTCCGGACATGTACGGCAGGTCTCCGCCTCCAGCCGGGGCGTAGCCACGATACACCATCACTAGGGGTGGAGAGCTCCCACAACCGCCCACCTAAAATGAGAAACTACGTGGTGTAATTAAAGTGTCCACACACAGGTCTTTCCAACAATCTCGTCTTTCCAATGAGTGCAATCTCTCCATTATCCATCATTGTAAAAATTAAATAAAAATACTTCATAACTGAAAAAATTTTACACTGTTGGGACAATGCAACCAATTGCCATGTGGTGCCTGCAAATGCATACAAAATCTGAAAACCATTACCATAGCAAATTCTGGAACCAATACTTCTGTTAGAACAGAACACAATACAGTTAAAAGAAACTCTTTCCTAATTTGCATTACACATACCACAATGCACATTTAAGGCATTTGTAGCTGCACCGCAGATTTGCTGTAATTTGTAAAAACTATTTTTACTTGCTTACTGCTTATTCTAATCTCTATGGAAATGTTTTGTAATAATTCCCAAATTTAAGAATAATGCTAACATATATCAGGATATCCTATAAGGCATGAGAAGGCATAAGGTTTAACACACATGGCTTAATATAATAAAGCAACACCAACACATAAAAATTTTTAAGTTATTAAAACTGAAATGTGAGAAAATGATTCAATCCGTTACTAAATTTGAGTTTTTAAAATACGTGAAACTGCCAGACATGCGTCAAATTGAAACTGAACATAGATTGATGGGAAAACTCAGGAGAGATATGCAGTGTAAGTTCTTGCAATATGACAAAGGCATGCTGACAGAGGAACAAAACCAGAAGGGGCAAAAATGCAAATGGATGGAGTAAACATACTAATATGGCAAGAACAGTTTAAGAAGTGTCGTTCCCAAGGAATTCAGAATCCAAAATATAATCTGGGAAGCATTTATGTATTTGGATTCCTCTTATTGACAATTACTTATACAAGCCACCCTCTCTGCAAATCATTTATGTTCAAGTTACAGTTTTCTGTCAACTTTATTTTCCAAGTAAAAAATTAAAAAGCTAGCATCTCCATGCAATACTAAGTTGTTTAGATTCTTTGCAAACCAAGTTTTCTGGAATGATTCGTACAAACAATAAAAATTTGTGGAACTGACAATCTCAAAACATTCTTGAAAAAATTCCATTGTACTGTTAATTTTGCTGTTAGCACGCCAACTGTTTCTGAAATAACATACAAGAACCATACGAGCACCGCATGTCTGATGGTATTTTCCATGTTCAAACAGATTGGTTAGCAGTATCAAGGAAACGTTAGCTTTTCCAAAAAGTTTGCCAAAGAAATGCATATGCAACCAAAAAAATGCCCCACGTATAACATTAAAAATACAGAAAAGTTTTAGGATAAATTTAAAACTGACTGCATACTAATGTTTTAAAAAAATTAAGTTTTTATTCCATGTAAATTATTTTTCAACGTTTACTCCCAATAAATAACTTAAAAGATTTTACAATTTTATATCAGTTGCTATTGACGTCGAGAGGTCAATACCAAAAGTAAAGGGGAAAGAGAATGCAAAAGTTTCAAAAATCCTTAGCTGAATCAAATCTTCAATGTGCCGAATAATTACGTCCAACATCTTGGAAGCATGAATACACTGCAAGCATTTATAACAAAGTCAATATCTTCTAATGTAAACAGTGTCGTTAAATTTACCATTAAACGCATACATTTCTACTATTCTTGGATGAAACAGCCAGTTCTAGAGTTTGCAGACAGTTGGGCTGCATTCTGTTGGAAGTTAATACTATTGGGAAAAAACTTTAACTACACAAAAAATATGTGGTGTGTGAAGCATTTTGCTTATGTTCGATACAAAGACTTCACATCCACCCTGCTGCCATATTAGCTGTGCGAGTTGTTTCAATATGGGGAGACAAGTGATCAAAAATGTGCTCATAACTGGAACTAATGTTATAACCCTTTGCTATCTGAACATTGCTACACATTTAATATTTTTAGAATAAGATGTTGGGCTGGACCAAACTCAGACTGGAGTCAACACGTTGCGACACAGGAAGCAAATGTTCAAGGTGAAGGTTTTAACAAGGTCAAAAGTGTAAGCAAGACAATGTGGCTTGAATAATTGTATAGAACAGTCTATTGGCAACTGGCTGAACTATAAAATGAACAACTCTTGAAAAACTGAACATTTTTATGGTTTCGGTGGTAATGGATGCAAATTTTCAGGAAGGATACAAAAATTGTGACCATACATTTCTCTGCACCTTCATTTTGTGGCATATTTTCAGTCTAACTTAACCTCCTGCAAATAGGTTAAGAAAGCTTAAAAATGGTGTTGCATCTTATGCTTTCGGTCCCCGTTCATTCACAATGGCAAATTTTAGAGTAAACTCTCAATCCAGATTCTACAGTCCAGTCCAACTTGGCGAGGGGACTGGGCTATCTCACTCCAGTCCAAGTGTGAAAGTTAAAAGTTTCGATCTAGATTCTTCAGTCCACTCCCAAGTTCAATCTGGATCAAATTGCTACTCTAAACATTCCGTTCAAAGCATTGCTGTTGCTCAAACTGTCACCAGCTTCAAAAGGTCTGCCATTTATTTTAATCTCTTAAAAACACTGAAAATTTGTTCCTTTCAATACAATTGTAACTTTGGAGAACACACTGTCTCCGACATATAGAGATGGTGTTCAGAATGGGCATATATTATCCTGATGCAGAATCAATGAGTTATAATTACAAATATCTGGTCTTTTTTTACTTTATCACTCATTCACATAGCTTAAGAAAGCACCTCAACATACTGCCTCTGATGTACAGTTGGACCTTTAGGTACTCATTCAACCTCGACTGTGCCCTTGATGAAGAAAACAATCACCACCAGTGCACTGCCTACTGCCATCCGGTGCTGGAAGCTAAAGCAGTCAAGGTCAATGGGTTTGATGGTACATCACACTGTTAGTATGAATATGCATAAGTATGATAAACTTATTTTTCTAATATATTTACTGTTTAAAAAGTAAATCGTCTGTGAAAAAAATTAACTACATTAACAGATTGGTCTTGCTCATTCCTCGCTTTCTTCATTCCTGATGACAAAGCAGTCTTCCAGTACACTGATTTGTTGGTCTTTGTCTCAGAAATGTACTGTAGAATCCATCTTGCATTGCGTGCAACATTATTTTTCCCGACAAGTCTGGTTATTCTGTGAACTGCTTCACGTCGGAGCAAATGGTTTTTATGGAAGGGTCTGCTCCGCACAAGCGAGTTATTGCACATACTTATCCCCCAAAATTCCCAGAACGGTTGCAGATAACAAAATGCAGTTTTTGCTTAGTGAAATTACGTATGGGGGCAAGTAATTTGCCACAAAGTGACTATTCGTAACACATGTATGGACAGAAATAATTAAACCACATATGATTTTTCCCCTGGAAACACACATTTATTTCAACGACATCTGAAAGTACGTTAATAGAGGAATTCAGTGATACAGTATATGCAATGGAAAGTAACGCAGAAATGCCAAGAAATAATATGCAATATGAATAAGTGGACCGGTAGCATTGGGCAGTGGACCTGTGCTCACAGCTGTAAGAAAACAACTTCCGCCATGACTCATCCTGGCGGGATCACTTCCTTATAGCAGCGTAGCGCTTACCTTAATGGGGCAAGGGGCACAGAATGTGATATTAGACAAAGGAGAGCACCGCAGCAGAGGGAAGACAGGCAATGTGAGTGGAAGTCTAACATAATTCAAAAGATTGGTTTCCTAGCCATTAACTGTACTGAGTAACGAGTGCGTACAGATGCACAACAAAAATTGAACACACCAAACTAAGGAGAAATGCAATCACATATGCATGCTTAGTTCAAAAGAGCACAGTTATGGTTGAAATGCTTCACATTAGGTCTTTTCACAGCATGTGCTGTATGTGTTTACCATCGACAGCAATACACATCTGTAAACACACATGTAGCGAGCGACGAGCAGCCTGAAGTGTTTCTGGCATAATGCCTCTGCAAGCTGTAACAATGCGTTCCTGCATGTCTTCTGGCTTCGTAGGAACCGTGTTGTACACCCTATCTTTCAGTGTTCCTCACAGGTAAAATTCGAGAGGTGTGAGGTCAGGGGAGCGAGCTGGCCATCTTCAAACACCACCATGCCCTAACCATCAGTTTGAAAACATTTCATGTAACACTTGCCTCGCCACCAAAGCAAAATTTGCACGACAACCATCATACTGAAACCACATCACCATGTATGCCAAGCAGTATGTCTTCCAGAAGTGCTAGTAAGGTCTCTGAAGAAATGGCAGTACGTACAGCTGGTCATTGTCCCTTGAATGAAGTATGGCCCTATGACGTCTCCAATGATTCCACACCACACAATCACTTTCCACTATCGCTGGTTCTCCACATGCCGGACCCAACGCGGATTCTCCGTCGCCCAGTAATGCATATCTCGTACATTTACGCGCCCAAGGATTTTGAAGGTCTCTTCATCGATAAATAGTGTTCTTCAGACAATTGCTGTCATCCCTTACAGACATCAGAACAAATCTAAAAAACTGAACACACTGTTGGAAATCACCTTTATGTAATGCCTGATGAGCCACGTGATAGGAATGGAATTTCCGTTAGTGCAGTATCTGTAACACACTTGTTTATTCCAACGAACTTGGAAAGTTATCCGTATACATGTGGGGGTTTGCATCGACACATGACAACATATCGTGTTAATGTGTCTTGTACGTAGCAGTCTTTCGTCGCACTCATGTTGTGGAATTCCAGTGTGTGCACCTGTTGGCAAGTACTAGACTGCGAGTACTTGCGTTCCTGTCCTTTTTTATATACAAATAAATGAGCGTTAAAGCTGTTATTTTATGGTACATTTCAACTGGCAACACTGAGTTTCGTCACTACTTCGTGGCGGACTCGAGACCACGGAGGGATGTCGGTTACTTATGTCAGTTAATTGCTTATTAAATAAATCAGTGTATAATAAGTGTTGTTTTCTTTACTTCTATTATTCTAAGATGGTAGCAGAGGTGCGTGGTTTGGAAGTGAACGAGTAAAATAGTTTAGTGAAAATTCCGAAAAAAGAACAGTTTTGTTAATCAAAATGGTGGCTAGAAATAGTGACATAAACATTCCAATTTTCGATGGAGTGGACTATTGTAATTGGAAATTACGAATCCTAAACTTTTTACAGTTTAATAAGTGTAAGGATGTGGCAGTAAGTCTGAAAATGAAGACAGATGATGACAGGTGGGACGACAGGGATGTCCAGGCAACAAATTACATTTATAGTGCCATATCGAATAAACAGCTGGAATACATAGGCGAGCTCAATACAGCTTATGAGATTTTCAAAAAATTTGACGAGATGTATCTAAAAAAATCAACAGCGTTGCAGATAGTGTGCAGACATAATCTGGAAACTATCAAGTTAAAAAATTACTCAGAGGTTAGCTTATTCTTCGACGACTTTGAGAAAGCTACAAACGAACTAAAACAAGCAGGAGCAATAGTATCGGAGCAGGAAAAGCTAAATTATATGTTGAAGGCGCTACCAGTTAATTACAGCCATATTGGTGATTTAATAGATGTTCTACCGGAGGGTGAGAGAACTGTGGACTATTTAAAAAGTAAAATAAAGTTAAAAAAGGCAGAGAATGCGAGTGATACATCAAATGATACATCAAATGTTTTTCGAGCGGAAGCCAGGTCATCAAATCAGAATAATTTAAATTGTTTTGGCTGTGGAAAGCCAGGTCACTTTAGAAGAGATTGTCGTTCCAGAAATGTAAACCGTGGACGTGGTTTTTCTAGTTACCATGGACATGGATTATCCAGTTACCAAGGACGTGGATCATCCAGTTACCAAGGACGTGGATCAAAGAATAATAGAAATTTGCATAGAGGACGAGGAAATTATCATCAAAGTAGTCATGAGAATCAAGGTAATAGTTTTCACACTACCATTGCAAACAATACGTACACAACAAGTGAAAATGACAAGCTAAAGAAAGGGCAAATAGAATGGTTACTCGATAGTGGTTGTACAGACCATATTATAAACACTGATGAGTACTTTGATACTTGCGAGACATTGAAGAAACCTGTGAAAGTAAAAATTGG
This sequence comes from Clitarchus hookeri, assembly GCA_002778355.1. Lineage (NCBI taxonomy): Eukaryota > Metazoa > Arthropoda > Insecta > Phasmatodea > Phasmatidae > Clitarchus > Clitarchus hookeri. The sequence goes on along the minus strand of NQII01007005.1, from coordinate 63,397 downwards.
TGATGGAACAATATTAGAAGCTACAAAAGTTGGTAACATTAATACTCGTTTCCTGGTCTATGGACAAAAATCGGAAGTGATGTTGACAAATGTTTTTTATGTAAAAGAAATGAAGGCAAACCTGTTAAGTTATTCAAGAATTACAGACAAACATTCAATTGTTTCAAGAAGGAGAAAGTCAAAAATTTATAACACAAATGGAAAGGTTCTAGCAGTGGCAATTAAAGATGAGAGATTGTATAAGATGAAAAGCTACATGATTGAAGAAATAATGCAAGCGAATGTAAGTAAAAGAAATATGACTATAAAAGAAAAACTACACCGTACATTGGGACATATAAATTTTAGAAATTTGGAAGTAATGTGCAAAATTGAGTCATTGGATGGATTACCTAAAGAGATTGAATCTGAATACCTAAGGTGTGCAACATGTATTGAAAACAAAATGCATAACCTACCATTTCACCATAATAGAAGAAGAGCAGAGGAGCTATTAGAGATTGTACACACAGATTTAAATGGACCACATCAGACTTCAGGAAACCAGGGAGAAAAATATTTTTTGAGTTTCATAGATGATTACAGCAAATTAGTTAAAGTTTATTGTATCAGGACAAAAGATGAGGTATATGATTATTTAGTGCAATATGTAAATGAGGTACAAAACTTGACAGGAAAGATGATAAAGGAACTACGATGCGACAATGGCAAGGAATATATGAATGCAAGAGTTTTTCAGTTTGCAAAAGAAAAGGGAATAGTAATAAAACCTTGTCCAGCATATGTTCATGAACTAAATGGAACAGCAGAGAGATACAATAGAACATTAAATGGATATGGGCAGATGTCTTATCAGAAGCAAAAGTAGAAAGAAAATTTTGACCTGAAGTAATTAAAACAGCTGCATATCTTAAAAACAGGACATTGACTAATACTATTGAAAGGAAAACGTCATATGAAATATTTTTTAAAAGAAAGACATCAGTTAAAAATTTTAAAATGTATGGAAGTAAAGTGTTCATGAGAATTCCAGAAGGCGAAGATCAAAATGGGACAAGAAAGCAGAAGCTGGAATTTTACTAGGATATACTGACACTGGATACAGAGTGTTGGTTAACAACAGAGTGATTACATGTGATGAGTCAATGAAATGGAAAGAAGCAATGAATTGTGAGATGGACAGTCTTGTGAAAAATAATACATGGACACTAGTAAGCAAACCTCCTAAGGACAAGAAGGTAATTGATGTGAAGTGGATATACAAAAGGAAGAGTGAAAGGGAGTATAAAGCCAGGCTAGTGGTGAGAGGCTTCCAACAAACTGAGTCTATGAATGATACTTATTCTCCTGTAGCTAAAATGCCGACTCTTAAACTGTTATTGTCTTATTGTTGTCAAAATTCTTTAGTTATTCATCAAATGGATGTAGAGACAGCCTTTTTGAATGGTAAAATTGTATCTGAAGTTTATGTAAAGCAGCCAGTTAGTTGGTTATTAAGATGGTACTAACAGAGTTTATAAATTAAATAAAGCATTATACGGCTTAAAAGAAAGTCCCCGAGCATGGTATGAATGTTTCAATGATTTCTTGATAACTCTTGGTTTTCGCAGAAGTAAATATGACTATTGTTTGTATGTTAAAGAAGAGAATGACTTAACTGTTTACATTCTACTGTTTGTTGATGATTTATTAATTTGCTGTAAAACTGAACAAGCTATTGTTGACATAAAAAGTAAATTATCTGACAAGTTTAAAATGAAAGACAAAGGTAAAGTAAAAAACTATATTGGTATCGATATTAAATATTGTTATGATCAAGATAATATCTTGACTTTGAGTCAGAAATCTTATATTGAATCTTTAGCTATACGTTATAATGTTGAAAATGCAAAATTGTATAAGACCTCTATGGAAGTAAATTTAAAACTGGCACAAGCTGATATAAATAAAGATACTCTGATATTTTGGATTGTTTTGTGGACGCTGACTGGGCAGGGGACATTCTAGACAGGAAGTCTACCTCAGGATTTATAATTAGGTTGTTTGGAAATGTTATTGGTTGGAAATCAAAGAAACAGAACTGTGTAACAAAGTCTTCTACATTTGCAGAGTACATTGCCTTATCAGAAGCTATAACAGAAATAAATTTTCTTATTTGTTTAACAAATGATGTTTTCACTAAAATTTGTAAACCAGTTAGGATATATGAGGATAACTCAGGGGCAATAGCCATTTCCAAATATGGAAACTTTACAAAGAATTCTAAACATATTGAGGTTCATTATCATTTTATACATGAGAGCGTCAAGCAAGGAAATATTGAAGTTGTAAAGATAGATTCAGAAAATAATATTGCAGATATATTTACAAAAGCATTAGGAAGTGTAAAATTCATTTAATTCAGAGAAATGTTAAATGTAAAAGAATAAAATAAGATATATTAAGTTAAGATAGATAGTTTTAATAACATAGTGAAGTTGTTTTTGTTTTGTGTGTTTTGGTGTTGCCATATAAATGTAAGGAGGCGTGTTATTTTATGGTACATTTCAACTGGCAACACTGAGTTTCGTCACTACTCCGTGGCGGACTCGAGACCACGGAGGGATGTCGGTTACTTATGTCAGTTAATTTGCTTATTAAATAAATCAGTGTACAATAAAGTGTTGTTTGCTTTACTTCTATTATTCTAACAAAAGCTGATAAACTTTCTTACTCTATTCCTATGAACACATCAGTATCTTAAACAATTCTGAAAATAACACACTAAGGACAACTTAACAGGCGACATCTAGAAGATCAAGGAGAAAATGCTCTGTTACTAAAGAGCTCTGACATGCTGAACTGAACCATAATTGCGTAGAAGCCACTATATCAAACATTTGATTGTAATCATCCCGACATGCAAAAAGAGGAGACTGTATAAAGAGAAAAATAAAGTGGATGACTGCGTAGAAGATGAGTGTGAGGAAATTAAGTTTACAGGAAATATAAATGAATTAGCTGGCGAGAGTAAAGTTAATGTAATAGCAAAGAAAGATAACTTCTGGAAATGGTTGGAGGTCAAAGATGAAATATTTTACACAAAGGAACATGTATGTATTAAGAGTAATATTACCAACTATTGTAAATGCTTAAGTACATTTCCAAGTTCTAGTGGACTGAGTAACATGAGTTACTTTCAAGTAACATGAGTAATTTTGGTTCGAGGATATATTTGAAAAATAACTTTTGTTGTACTTGTGTGGTGCGTGAACTCGCAAATAATAAAGTTTGTAGGACGTTTGAGTGATGTATAACAAAATTCCTACTACGTCGCTTACTTCCTCTTTGCTCCTGGCGTCTGACTGTGTGATGAGACCACACGAATCGTCTTCCCTTATTAGAGATATTCTGAGCATGGGAAAATGCTAATTTATTACAAAAGCAAAGTAAGAATAACTGATTATTAACAAGTCAGGTAAAAAATACTTCATATGAAGTTTTTGAATCCTTAGCATCGACCATTAAAGACTTTGAAATTACGTTGAGTACACATGGCACTTGCATGAAAACACAAGACAAGGCACAAAATTTTCATACAGTTTGTATGAAAACGAAGCTCAAAACATAATACACCCTTGAGAAATGAAATACTACCACTGCTTTCATACTACACAAACAAAGCCATTCATAGGCAGTGTGAGTAACTGTAGTTTTATTGCCAAAATAACAACGCGTCAGAAATGGCAAATTCAAGGATAAAATGAAAATTCAAAATTGCTGTCAATCAAATAGAAGATTAATCTTTCAAAAGATCTGATCGCTAAAGCACCTCTAAAAAATTCAGCAAGCAAAATTGGTAATTTGCACGAGAAAATAAAGCTGGACTGGCTCAATTATGAGAAAATTAAGCTTGATTCCATGCTCATGATAATGCACTGCTAATTAGCTAGAGATTGTATCTACTGTCTTCTGGTAAATGTTTGACACAAGATTTTATGCCCTTCATTTAAATAAACAGATGTAATTTTAAATTACAAATGCACTCAAAGATTTCAATAAATTTTTTTTTGTGATTTTAGAATGGAGGGTGCAAGTACGAGTGCTTCTGTGCGTTACAGTCGTCTAGGTGGCGGGTGTTACTTGGACGTTTTAGTAGATCATGGTTTTTTGCAGTGACGTAAGGTGCAATTCGTGCACGACAGTAGTTGAATTGGCCGAGGAAAGTGGAATTGTACCCGCCACGTACCTAGGTGAGTTAATTCATACATGTCCGGTATGTTTTACTGTTACTTTAAAACCCAAAAATCCTAGATTAGAATGAAATCGTAGGTTAGATTAAAACCCTACAATTCTAAGTTAGATTAAAACCCCACAATCCTAGGTTAGATCGACACCCTACCATTCTAGGTTAGATTAAAACCCTTCAATCCCACTCATCGTACGGTTAGGTAAAGTTATGTTAGGTGGGCACATATTACTAAATTGGGCGGACAAATGTTAAATTAAAGTGTTTTTGTATTTTTTGTGGATGTATTTTTAATGATTTTACCTCACAATTTCCCTGATCTTCATAGCCCTCCCCACTATCGTATTTGTGGTTTGTATTGGTAATATGTTAATGCCCCTAGTAAATTCTGTGTAATTAGTAGAGTGGAAATATACCACTTTGTGTGGTTTTTTTATTTTCAGAAAAGCCCCTATTCTCAATAATTACCCAATAAAAAACTGGAAATTCCAAGATAAATGCCACTTCCTTCAGTTCTATGATTTAATGCATACCTCTGCGGCGAACCTGCTTGACTAAACCAGGTAAAGTGCAAAGAGAAAACGTAGACCTATATAATTAACACTTCCAGAGATGATTGGGCTCAGCTCATATAGCAAAATAAATTAAATAAATATAACTGTCAAAATACGTTAATTGTAAACAAACCAAAATAAATAAAAGTTATAGGTGATATCCTGAATTATAATTCTAGCTATAAATTAGAGTAGGGGCTTTAACAGTATGTTTAAAATAAATAAACGTTCCACTCAAAACAAACTAAAACATAAACATATGGCTTTAAATGCTGAGATCGCTATAGTCATTTTTTTTTATTTCTCTTTTTAAGTTTAGTTTCGATATTTTCTCCTTGCACATTGTCCTTTTCTTCATAACATTGCTACAAGTCAAGTTTATTCCGTGCATGATAGAGCAGAAATTTTTAAAACTGAAAAGTGTCGGAAATGTTGAATAACTGTAACGTAAGTTACTGATATATATATATATATTAAAATGTAGCTTTTATTTTATACGTAATTACTAGGACAGTGTATCAACTAGCCCAGGAGAGCTTTCTCTCGTGCTCACGCTCTCGCAACCACGTTATCATGTCAGAGAAAACACACTGGTCATCTCAATTCATCAGAGAGAGCACAAAGTTGCATACTTGCTGACGCACTCTCACACTCTCTGACCACGCACCATATTTGTTTACATTAGTTACACGTTTGAATAAGACTACAGCAGCTTTCTGGGCCAAAACCACATCACATTTAACTGAAAGTGATAAATTTAAACTGTTATAGTCAACTAAATAACTTACATATTTATAAAAATATAAATAAGGCTTTCCGACAGCCTTGTATTTTTTTGTTACTGCTGCAACATGATGGTAATTAATATATAGAACAAAAATATTTTATGTGCTAAAAATTATTCTTGCAATGCTATAATTAGTCAATTATTTTGAACACACAATTATTAAAATTACTATGTCTGCAATTTTAGCTTAACATAATTTCACACCTTTTTGGCATCAGCTGTCCAATACTCTAGCTAGGTTGTGCGAAAAAAAGTGCTCTCTCAAAAGAGTTTTCTATTAATTGAGACACAGCCTAAGTCCAAGTAGTTTCTGTGTGTCAGAGAAAATTCTGCTTTAAAATATTTATGAATATTTTGTGAATACGACAAAATTGTAATGCGAGTTAACAAGGATTTACCTTTTCGTTTTAACTTCCAATGGTCAGAACATCGGACACACACATTCAAAACTGGGATTGCCCATGGCCAACTGTAGATGAGCTGTCTCCAATAACAAATAGCATAAAACACAGCAAAAGAAAATCTGCTGTCTACAATCTGCGTTAACGAAAAACGATGAAGCCTAGGCTGACCAATCGAATAGGACATCAATAGGAAGAAATCTTTGGATGTGAGGGAGTTTTGATGTTTCAGTGTTGGACACACTGATTTTTAATATTCATGTTAACGAATGTCCATGAATGGATGGACGCATAACCTCTACATTTGTTTTCCAAGCTGTGTTGTGAAAATGAAAAGGAATTGGCTGATTTTTTAACATATCTACACACACTGAACATGCTGCTTTTGTATATACGGGTGCTATTATAGCGTAATCCATTTTGCTGCTGTTATAAAACATCTCGTAGACACAAAAGGCAATACCAGAAACAGAAAAAAATACTTTATCGACACCAATTATTTACAATCAAGGCAGGAACAATAATTTTCATGTTTACATTTTTATCGTTAGTTAATTTACGCACCAAGGTATATCTCCGACATCTTACATTCTGATTGGCGTAAAAAAAGTACCATAAAGTGAAAGATGGCCATCTCTAAGACTGCACCACATTACGTACAGATGCGTGTTAGTTGTAAACTAGTATTGTAGGTTACCATTCGCCTACAGTTATTGAATTTCATGCTATAATGCAATAGTAACACTAGACCAATTGTAGACGGGGCAATTATTCACAATAGGGGCTTTTCCGAAAATTGGAAAAATTAATACCTGCAAAAGTTATACATGGTAATAACTAATCACACTTAATTGGAATTTTATTGGGGCTTCACATAATTTACAGAGTTTACCATCAAATGTGAGGTGTTGGGTGTTAATATACTTGAAATTTAGGTTAAATATATTTCTTTTGGGTTGCTGAATTGTATTTAATGCAAAAAAGCCCCTAGAAACGAAAACTTATATTACAAAACGTTGCTCAAAGGGAATGTTTTTGCTGACGCGCTAAGGATATACTGCTATAAACCACGGTAATCAAGCAAAGTCGGAATACCATTTATTTTCTGTTGAGGTTTTCAAAGGCCTACCTTGTCCATATTCACGAGAAGATTGTACTATGTAAGATATAAGTACTCAAAAACAAATATATACAGTATATCATAGAAAAAAGATGTTCACAAATGTGTACAAGCAGTTGGCATGTATCGCCATGATACATTAATCGAACAATCGTGCACAGAAATGAAACAAATTTGCATCAATTTTGGTTTACATGACGGTTGTATGCTGGGAGTGTGCACAGTTTCAATTGTATCGTGTGAGTTTGACTATATGAAGGCTTATGATTTACGATAATAAGCACCTCTCTTTGAGATTATTTCCAAGTGATCTGTTAAATCGACATTAGGAAATACAAATGTTTCTTTGACATTGTTTCCACGTGAAATGTTATGTTATAATTATTGTGCTGTATGAATTTTTACGGGGTTTACACAAATTCTATTAACGTTTATGTGGTGTATATGTGTGTTATCTGCAATACATCACAAAGGAAATATATTCACAGCTTAAATGGGTATCACATAGTTGACACAGTAGTTTTTGCGTGGAATGTGCGTGTAGTTAATTGTCCTGTGTAGTATTGTATCTGAATGGGTATTGAAGGGCTTACGTAGTGATGCCACTAGCCATGTAAAATACAGACCTAACAAAATTAAACCTAACTTCACGATAGGTGAATCACAGGGGATGGATAAACCAACTCAAGCTTACTTATTATACTTTTTCTAACACACCATTTTATGTCAGCAAACTCAACCCCTATAATCACATATTTTGAACTTAGATTAGGTCTTTTTTGCATTTAATGTGGTTAAGGAACCCGAAATAACATATAATTTAAAAGTGTTTTGCCCCACAATATCCCTCATCTTCATAGCATTCCCCACCGTCACATTTGGTGGCGTGCACTGTATCATGATGCACCTAGTGACTTCAGTGTAATCACCTTAGTAATTATGATTTAACATGGTTAAGGAATCCAAATGACACTTATAATATACCTGTTTTACCTCCCAATTTCCCTGATCTTAATAGCCCTCCCCACTATTGCATTTGGTATTATGTAATGCAAATATTGTGATGGCCCTAGTAAATTCAAGTTGTATGATAGGTAGATATGTACCATTGCCCGAGATTTTTTATTTTCGGAAAAGCCCCTCTGAATAAACACTCCATTTCACACAGCACAGAGCAACCACTCTTTACTTTTGAATTAAATTTACAATTTTAATTAATGATAAACCAAAATTTAATACAATTACCAACTGAAATTTTCATCCAAGTTAACAGAATATAGTCCATGATCAATGAAAATTGCAGCTTAAATATTGATAATACTAAAAAACTAAACACGCACCTACTGTACTTTATACGCCGTTGCAAAAATACAGAATACGATCAGCACCCAAATCTTGAAACATTTAATTCTTCAGTACTAAGCCTAAATATTTCCCAACATTGCAGTCATAATTTTTAATTACGCACACTTCAATATACTGCCTAATCGATGATTGCAGTAGTAAAAAAACATGGCCGAGATTACAAGATTATGTTTTCCCATCCCAAAACTAAGGTACATTCACATTACTCAAAAATCCAATGCAACTAGTAATAACAACAACTCTTCAGCACCAAACAGAAACACAAATTTCGAAAACTACTGTACAGTAATAACTTGAACACATCAGCAGCCATGGATTACTCACAATTCCTTGATTAAAAATATTCTACAAACATGTACGGAAAGCAACACGCAACTATTTCGTTAGTATTCACAATATGAAAATTAAATCACAATTCCTTACATAATAAATACACATTTCAGTACCTGACTTACAACCTCTCCGAAAAACGAAACAAGATGGCTGACAAAAGATGCATGAAGTCTAATAAAATATTAAGGATCTGTAGAGACCAGATCCAAATGTAATGGCCAACGTGAATTCGGGTCATTCCGGTACCTTCGGGTAGTGACGTCTCTGGCAGCCCTCTTATGCCAACGTCTATGTGCGTTTATATGTAACCCAGTAGCAAGTTCATAATTAATTCAAAATATAAGGCATGGAAAAACGAATTCTCGGGATGTGTTTAAAAAGAATTAAAACAATATTCAAAAGTAATTGAAAAACTAATTTACAGTAGACTCATGCAAAATTTTGATAATCACACAATTCCATAAAAAACTTTTGTTTGGCTTCATGAGAACGCCACAAAAAATAAGGTAATTTTCAAACTAACAACTAACATTTTTAATGGATTTGATAAAAATATGCCATCTACTGGAACCTGTTGCGACCTCACCCAGGTACACCCAATAAACTTATAAGCTCATACCTTTCAAAAAGTCAACAAGTGCTAATCAAAGGAAAAACTACTTCATTCTCTCTGAACCAGGAAAAATTAAGCATGGGGTCCCACAAGTCTCAATATTAAGCCCCCTACTCTTCCTAGATAAATGACCACACGTGAGCCTTAACCCCAGGCACTAATCCAATGTTATTTGCATATGATACTAGCATATTATTCGCTGAAGACTTAGTACATCATCTTATGCAAATAAAAAACAGACACAACATTTACAGAGCTACATGCATTGTTTACTGCAAACAAATTATATCTCTACCTACCTATATATTGATTTACCTCTCAAAGGACAAAGAAAAAGAAACTAATTCATACGTCAGCAGTAACAGAGACAAAATTAACGAATCAGAAGTGACAAAGTCCCTACGCTTAAAAGTTAACAATTTACTAACCTGTAAATCTAACATGATGTATATTTTACCTAAACGAAGTAAAGCTTATTTCGCACTGCAAAGTGTTGGAAAGATCATAAACAAAAATAAAAAATTATAACTGCATATTTCTTATATTTTCATTCCATCAAGTGTTATGGTATAATTTTTGGGGGTAATTCCAGTGACAGTAAAAGAGAGCTGTAAGAATAATCAATGGCAAAAGAAAGTCAGACTCATATAGGACTGTTTAAAGAGCTCGGGGTTTTAACATTTGCATGCGAGTACATGTTATCAGTACTCATATGCATGCCAAAAACTGTAATTTATTTCAGAACAATGAGTCCTTTCATAAGCATGACACTAAAATAAAAAACACTTACACATGGCTTCAGTTAACTTAAAGTTAATACAGTTGGGCTGTCCTAATAGGTAACTAACTTTTCAATAAATTAACACAACACCTTCAAGAAATTTGCTTCTTAAACCAAAAACTGAATTTTTTTTAAGGTGCATTTTAAAGTGTATAAGAATATCTAAACAACAAAAATTAATAAATTACTGTATAAAATTTCATTGTACACATTTCATACTCCAGTTTTTCTCGTACCCTTTTTCTTCGGATTCAGTAAAACGATTACGCCTTTCAGCTTGTTGGAAGAAGATTTGTCTCATTATGAGGAAAAGATAAGATGTGTTTATATGCAATCTTACATGTTTGTAAGAGCATATGTGTGTGTTTCCGTCCAGTGTATAGACTTTGTATAAAGTAATTTGACTTATTTGACCTGTCCAATATCTTTGTACAGCTATGTATTGAAAAATAATGTTAAGAGCACAATAAATTAAACATACAAACAAGAAAAATAAGTAATAATCCACTGCATAATTCCAGTGTCATATCTATCCAAGTTATAAATTATACAGACAATTATATTCGGCCTTGTTAGGTAGATGAAAATAAAAAACCTACTGCGTGTGTGTGTTCGTTTTATTTTATGAAAAACAAGAAAGAGACATAAAATATGAAATTTTAGATCACTGCATAAGGTAAGTTGTTTTTTTTTTTCTTTTTTGTATGATGCAATCGAATAAGCTCAGTGTTGCCAAAAATACAGGAATTCTACTTCGGAGAGAAATTTAAAATTTGGGGAAGCAAAGCAGCAAAAAATTATAAACCAAGATAATGTTGCGGCTTTCTATCATGCTGCTGACATCCCCAGCCCCCTTTACAGCGAATTGAAGGAAAACGCCCAACACCACGACACCGAATCACCAGTAAAAAAAAACAAGCGATTGGGGATTTAAAAGTAACCGTAGCATAGGGAACATTTATTTTTAAAGCTTAAGGATTATTTTTAATTAGCTAAAGTTTTAATACATTACTAATTTTGTAAACATAACGATTTTATGCGACCGCCAATTAATTCAACACCAGCCACTAACAACTGGCTATTGTTACCACCACCTCCACTGTACTGGTAAAAGTGGAATGTTCAATATTCATCTTTATTATGCAATAAACACTTGATATCTTCAATATTCCGATTTTATCTCCTACTTACCGGTACCATAAATGTAAGTTTTATCTCCCATTAATAGTTGTGTAGTAGTCCCTCTGTAGCCACTAAACGAGACCAACGATGTGTGCGCAGAATTGTCAGTTTTAACAGACAAGCAACACTGCATGATATAACCACAGGAAGTAATGTGGGACGTACGATGGACGTGTCCGTTAGGACAGTGCGGCGAAATTTGCTTTACTGGGCTATGCCAGTAGAAGACCGACTCGAGTGCCTTTACTAACAGCACGACATCGCCTAAAACGCCTCTTCTGGATTCGTGACCATATCTGTTGGACTCTAGACGATTGGAAAACCGTGGCTTGGTCAGATGAGTCCCAATTTCAGTTGGTAAGAGCTGATGGTAGGGCTCGAGTGTGGCGCAGACCCCACGAATCCATGGACCCAAGTTGTCAACAAGAAACTGTGCAAGCTGTTGGTGGCTCCATAATGGTGTGGCCTGTTTTTACATGGAATGGACTGGGTCCTCTGGTCCAACTGAACCGAACATTGACTGGAAAGGGTTATGTTCAGCTACTTGGAGACCACTTGCAGCCATGCATGGACTTCATGTACCCAAACAACGATGGAATTTTTATGGATGACAATGAATCATGTCACCGGGCCGCAACTGTTCGCGATTGGCTTGAAGAACATTCTGGAAAATTCAAGCGAATGATTTGGCCACCAAGATTGCCTGACATGAATCCCTTCGAACATTTATGGGACATCATCGAGAAGTCAGTTCGTGCACAAACTCCTGCACCGGCAACACTGTTGCAATTATGGACTTCTATAGAGGCAGCATGGCTCAATATTTCTGCCGGGGACTTCCAACGACTTGTTGAGTCTATGCCACGTCGAGTTGCTGCACTTCGCCGGGCAAAAGGAGGTCCGACACGATATTAGGAGGTATCCCATGACTTTTGTCGCCTCAGTGTATGGCTGTGTACAAGTTTTTTTCTTAGACCAGGCGCATTTTGCGCCGAATTAGAGTAAAGTAAAAAAATTAATAGTTGTGTAGCTAATTTAGCAGAATTTTGTTAAAGCTGTAGCAAAATCGCATCTTTCCATGTAGGTAACACTCGCTGGTTGAGCTGTCGCCTCCATCGAGTCTATAAAGCAGTGAAAAGGAAGAGGACAATCCTTCGAGATATTTTTAATTCTATGTAGATGCGGTAATAAACACAACTTTATGTAGTCATTTATGTGCTTGGAAATATAACCACTGTCATAGAATTCATATACCGTACTTACATTAGTACAAAATCTTACGTTATAACAATTTAGTTACTTTCATGAGATTCTTTTACATGCCTCTCTAGTGAATTAAACCATGTGATGCTTATTAAATTTTTATTATCCATTTTATCAAAGATATTTACCTTCTTGCAAAACTGTCCTCAATTTTTGTTCTATGAGCACTGTTCTGTAGGTTGGTTAAATTTATTGTATTATGTGAATGAGTAAATTTTTTACAAACAAACAAAGGTTTACTTTAACAACATCTTAAAGACGTGTTCATAATGTTAATATTTGTATAACTTTCCTTATCAATTTTTCTGAACATCGTTTTATTAGGCCCACATAAGCTGAGAATTATTATCACAATTTTGGTAATGAAGAATATTATAGGCTCGTCTCAAGGAAAGGTAAACAATACAAAATAATAGAATGGATTTATAGTACTATTTATGTAAAATCATAAGCCAATGGTAGCATTAGTATAGTTTGCATACAAGATAACAATCATGATAGTGGGAAGGACTACGAATACCGGGGAAATTATGGGGTAAATACATTAAAAAAACAGTAGAAAAAAATGTATAAATTCATGAAATATTTTTTTTTTCATAATTAACAGTAGCTACAATATAACTGCGATTCCACTTAAAATCTGTATTACTCCACTCACCGTAATGCGAGCCATAACGAGTGTGCAGTGCTGCACAAATTTCCTTCCTTCATTTTTTAAAACTCAAATCGTACATGAAAACAAATTTAAAAAATCTATATTTAAATGATTGAGGGGTAATAAGGAGGAGGGGGTGGAATTACAAAGTGGGTAATTTGGTGTGACCCTGTGCACTTTCTATTGCCCATGCTTCGGGAGGCGGATTGGTACAAATTTTGCTTTAAATCACAGGTTTGTGACTATATTCTTAAACAAGAGTACGGCGGGGAAAATTAAAAAAAATGGTGCAATGCTAGTCAACACTTGCATGCAATTGTGAATTTTTTTACTCACCTATGTTGGTAGAGCATATAACTTTTTGACAGCAAAGAGGAAGTGGTACACATGCATGTTTTCGCCGCGAAATATGAATTCTGCTGGGTACCTTATGATATATTAATTGGTAAGCAACCAGGTAATACCCCCGCAAAGCTGACTCGAATTCCCCAAATACACCAGTGTGTTCACTCTCCAATCGTAAATCCCAATTATTCTCTCAGCAGTGTCACGCGAACGCAAAAATTCTCCTCTTACTATGTATCGCACTACCTCCTTCGATACAAAAGTTACATGTATTGAAATTTTCCAAGCTAATAGTAAATTCTGATACAACATACTTTTTCACTTTGGTTCATGGCACCTAGCTGCAACATGGTGGCTTGCGTAATCAGTGACAGGTAACTTCTAGTACTACATGGCAATCCTTTTTCTTCCCAAAACACAACGATAACTTACAAACACACAATTGCATCGCGATAAATGTAATTAAATGAAAAGAAAACATGTTCGACACACTCAATTCATGTTTATGTACACCATAAGATATGTCACATTAGAACAATAGCTTAGCCTATATATTTCAGGAACTTCTACATATTTTGTACATCAACCACATACCCTCATTTAACTTGGCCATGTATTTTCAACTTGCGAGGCTTACTAGAAGTAAAATGTAGCAAAATTATAATGACGAAACTGACGTTGACCACCCCTGTGTGCTCTGTAACGGCCACTGTCCTCACGTCATCGGCCCAAAGTAGCTGTACCAGTGTGGTATGCGGAACACGCACGTCGTGCGTCCCGATGCGTGTCCAAATCGTTCACTCGGGAACGGGTCATGACCCGAAACCTAGTGATCCAACCAAGTGCCTGTGGTGTCACTAGAGAGATCTGTGTAATTAGGATAGGAATCAAGTTATAGGATGTGTATTAAATAGCTTTCAAATTTAACGCCTACGGGCAAAGGTTCGTGAAATTCACCCTTAGGGGATTGCGAAGAAATCGCAGAATAAATGCACGCCACCTGCATATTTAATGTGGTGTAGAGTAGCAAGACTAGAGTATTTGAAGTGTTCCATATAATTTTCCGAGTGCAATCATGTGTCTAATCAAGTCAATTAGAGATATGGGAAATAATTTGTCTTTCTCTCAACCTCACCGTTCCGGTCGTAGAGCGCCCCAAAACTTAACACACCTAAATTTCCCACATGCTCTGCAAGGCACCATATAATCATGTTTTGTATTTAAATTAGTACTTAAGAAAGAACTCTGAACTCTCCTCAAGCTAAGGGATGTCCATCCCGAACATTAAAGGGTCCTATTGTCTTTAAGATTTATGTATTTAGGTAATGAGGTCAGTAAACTAAGACACCTCACGGAATGTCGTGAGATCTCGGCGAGGACGCGGTTCGCCCACGCTACACTGGCAGTCTGATTCCACGGATCTTAGGTGTTGCAAATGCATTGCATCGCGGGGGACTTTCATACTTTGTTCTGAACACTTAACTGCAATAGGTTAACATAATTTACTGCAACTTTTAATCAGTTTACCAACAGTCTTCCCCACGTTCGCAGCAGCCCTCCGTCAACCCAATTTACCGACCCCGGAGGTTTAATTACCATTCTAAGTTTTCGCACCATTCTTGGCCTTTTTGTACAATAACAGCTGCTGGTAGACCTTGTGAGTCAGGTCTGCTTTAATTTGCATTGTATATGTGTAACTGTGTACACTATTCGGCAATACAATTTACTTGAGTTAAACGAAACTGGTGAGTTCTCATTTAGTGTTGTATTTCGGGCCTTGGCCCTATCCAGGAAGTCATCGACGTCTCAAAGAGGCGTCCTTAATTTATAAGGTAAAAGGTAATACTAAGGCATGCTGGGGAGCCTGAATCCCCCCGGCTAAATGTTTTGTTTTCCTGTAAATTTGTACTGTGTGTGTCAGACGATACAGTCATATGGTCGTTCAGCCCACGATCCAGAGAACTGTGACTATGTGCTCTCCCAGTGAGCTGGCACCCATTATATTTGAAATAGGAATATTGTGTAATATTCTGACTTTTCATAACATAGTCGCCAGACGATGTCTGCATTACTACATCCGACCGCTCAGGTAATGTTAAAACCTTTCCTTCATATGAGCTCCTAGTCTTCACAATTACCACACTTTTTTTTGCATAATAAGTACAAAATTTTTTCCAAATTTGCTATACAGTTCCCAAATATAAATGCTACAGAACATAAAGTGGAAATTAAACACCCATCACAAGAATGTTTGACTTTTAGATGATTCATGCAGCAAAAGTTTGTGATTAACTGAAAAATACTGGCTCTTTATTATCTTGAGAATGTTTATTTTGTGTTATGGGTTCTCTACGACCTACAGTAAAGTGTTGCAATAGCATTTGTTCAAATTAATTGTTTCAGTACTCACTCTCTATACAATAATAATTCAAAAATCACATACCTACCATTCTAAGCAGTGGCAGTGTAATTTTGTATGTAACTGCATGTTGTTAATTAGTACTGTATTATTTGTAGGTGGTGAAGAAAATTGCAACTTTGCGATATGGCACTGTAACGTGGCCTGAGAAGTAGGGGACAGATAATACAGATGGTGTTTGGTGTTCATTTTCATAAAAGTCAGAACATAACACAAATACTCTGATATTGAATAGAATGGGCGCCAACTCACTGGGGTGGGGGTATTCAGGCTCCCCAGCACACCTTGGCATTACCATGTAGACTGTATGTGAAGTACGCCTCGTGGAGGCGGTGAGGTGTTACCTGGATAGGGCCAGGAATCGAAGTACAATACGATAATTGAGAATGCACAATTGCAGTAAACCAAAGAAAAGTTGTGTTTTCGAGTTCATTATACAAAGACACATATACAGAAGCAAGATTAAGCTAATCTGGCAAACAAGGCCTGCCAGCAACCATAATGGTACAATGCTAAGAAAATGGCGCTAATAAAACATGAAGTGAAATAAAACCCCAGTGTCGGAAACACGCTGACGGAGGGGTGCTGCGAACTTTGGTGATACTTCGGAGAAAACACAAAGGTTCCTGTAAACTACATTAGACTATGGACTTAAAGTGATGGGAACAAAGTATGAAATTCCCCGGCGGTGCGATTCACCTACAGCACCTACGACCCATGAAATCAGATTGTTGGAGCTGGTGCTGGCGAGCAGCATCCTTGCCGAGAGCTCGTGCCACTCCGTGAGGAACCTTAATTTACTGACCTCATTACATTAACTCGTAAAACATATATATAACAAAACACTGGAATGTTCGGAATTAACATCCATGATTCTGTTGAGAGTCCAGAGTTCTTAATTATCAGCTTATTTACACACAAAATATTATGTGAATCCCCGAAAATCATGTGGGAATTTTATGTCTGCCAAGTTCTGGGGCACTCTTAAACCCGAATGGTCTAGTTGAATTAAAGACTGAATATTCGCCACATAACTGTTTGGTCTAACCAGGTGCACCCTAAAAATTACACAAGACTCTTAAAATGACATTAGCCTGATACCATACACCTAATTAAAATGCACATGGTGTGCATTTACTCTGCTATTACGTTGCAATGCCCTAAGTGTGAGTTATACTAACACTTGCCCATGGGTTATAAACTATACTGCAATTTCCTACATGTGTCTTCACTTGATTCCTACCCTAATTTATATGATTACTCTACAGGAGTTGTCTACTCATCGAAATGCCGCCACTGCTACTGCTGTTGCTGTGGTATCTGTGCAGCTGCTGTCGATGCTGTCGAGAGTGGGGGTGCTGCCCTGTCAAGGAGATGCTCGACCCGGATTTCGACCTGGCCACCCATGAGTCGCGTGACCTGACAGTATGGAACTTGGCACCTGGTGGGTGCCACAGCATCTGACAGTCAGCCGTCGTCTGTGACACCGTCCTTGGGATTGAGCATCCTCACAACCTGTGTTTAAGACAAGGCATCTGGCGTCTCTGATACCCTTGGGGGCGTTGGTGTTAGTTGATCTGCTAGTCCAGTCGCGTTTGATGCAGGTGGCTGGCATATTGTGTCTGCCAAGATTGCTTCAGTCTGCTTTTAAGGGTTGTGGTACCTTGGGATGCCGAGGCGCCTGGTGTCGGAGTCTCCAGCGCTGCCCGTAGGTCGCCCGTAGGTCGCCGTGGTGGAATACCACTTGTCGGCGAGCACCCATCTGTACGATGTAGTCAGTCTCTCCCAACATTCGTATCACTATGTGGGGCACACTCCAGCGTGGGGCAAATCCCACTCAGAAATTGGCACGGGTGGCAGACTGATGTGAACCGTGTGTTCACTACACCAGACACACCACACCGATGGGCTTGTGGGCATGAGTGAGAGTGTTCATAATTGCATCAGTGTTTATAATTGCATCAGGTTATTTATTCAGTGTTATTAATTGTATCAGTGTATATAATTCATATCATAATTGTCATCATGAAAGACAGTCGACACAGCCACAGCCAGGGACATTTGACATTGTACACTTGGCAATACTGTGGCTGGTACAATGGAAACGTTTAGGATTAATATAATAATTTTTATTGTGTATTTGTATAAGGAAAAATTACGTTGTCTTAGGTTAATTTAATTAATGTCACTGCCATCTCATAATAATTTTTTAGTGTATACTTTGCTTCATTGTTACGCCGCTTGGCGTCGGCAGCGCTCAGGTAGCGGAAGCCGACCCATGCTTCCAAGCAGTTCTCTTCAGCACTTGAATGCATCAAGACGTGTAAGTCTCTCACTCCACAAAGGCCCTCGGAGCCTACATCTTAAACTGAACTCATATTCCCTGCAATAGACTTCTTTTCATGAACCGGATCATTTATTTTATTTGTTTTAGCACCGAGGGGAGAGCAACGTAATTTTCATAGGAGAGTTTTAAACGCAATTGCGTTTCACATTATAAAGCCACGCGTTCGTCATTTCCGGGCCGTTAAGGTCATGTTTTGTACTAAAGTTGTGTGTGTTCATTAAGGAGTTGCAAGGAATAAATAACTCCACAAGCATCGTGTGTTTCATTTGTAATTTAATTAAGGCGTGCGAGGTGGCCTACAGCTTCGCCACCATATGTGGCGGAGTGTTAACCAGAGTCCCCTAGGCTGACGACCGAAACCACCCTTATTTCATCAGCTCACCACAGGGCTGTTGCGCTGGGCACATATTTCCTACATCATCAGCTCTGGTAACACCACGCGTTAAGTTGGCTTTCCCAACTAGGGACGAGTATTTCTCCGAGCCATTGCTTGACCACGTCATAATTGATGATGTTCTCACATGTCCACTGTCCACTTCACAGTTCTTTCGGTGGACATGAGGTTTTTAGCAGTCACTGCTAGATATGATGTTCCTGCCTTTCCAGAGCTTGTTCGAGCCTCTGCTAGTGGTGCTCTTTTCGGGCTTCCATATCTGAGGATCTTGAGTCTGATGCTGGTTGAGGGCAAGCATATTCCCCAGGGCATGCAAATCCGTGTTCGTATAACAGTTCTGCTGGCGAGTGGCCCATGGCTTTGATCAGTGTGTTCCTGAGGCAGAACAAGATCTCTGGGACCTTTGTGGCCTAGAAAGTGTGGTCGTCCGCCACACAAAACCTGGCCAAAAATTTGTTTTGGTAACATTAGCTGCTTCTTAATAACTGTTTAAAAATTAAGAGGTCATCATAGAAAACATAAAATCGGTATCTTACAGACTCCTAAAGTTATATCCCATTGTAAAATTGTTTGAAAGAAATTCAAAAATTATATTTGCATTTATGTTTTGGTTAGTAGTTATTAAATAACCTTACCTTTCTAACTTTAGTTTTCTTAGTGTCGATATTGCTTATGGAATGTGTGTACAGTTACTGCTCTGTGCATGCTTCTGCCTTCATGAGGAATTTCCACACTAATCAACACGCTTTGCCTTCTGTACTGTACATGCTATGTATTGAGTTTGTGCACAGGAAAAACTCATGTCAGCGCCTTCTATTCTTCATTAGATCAATAACATTGTGTCTTAAAATACCTTCTCAAAATGTTTACAATATTTTAATATATTGTAGTTTGATTGTTGGACAGAAATAAATTCCAAATAATGATGGGGTTTGCAGAGGAAGACTTAGATCCGTCTAAAGGAGTTGTGTTATACATGTTTCAAATGTGAAAGACGATGCGAAGCTTGTGTGTCTGTAAAGTATTGAATCTTGGAAGACCTTATTGAGAGCATCAGAAATCCGCAACTATGAACACATTCTGGCTACTGGAAAAAACACCACAGAAGGAGAAATACCAAATATATATTACCATAGGAAATGTCGAAGCATATTTACAGTGAAGAATCTGCTGAATAAAAAACCAGTAGAAACGGAAAATGAGCCAAACAATAAAGGACACTGTCAAAGAGATGGAGGATCCTCCAGTGTAGTTTATGAATCAAAATGTATTTTCTGTGAAAACATTTCTAAGTGCTTGAAAGGCCAGCATACATGGAAACCACTCGTTCAAGGTTGTGAATTACGTGCAGGTGAAAGTATTAGAAATGCAGCAGAAATGAAAATGGATTCAAGGATTATTGGCATTGCAAGCAGTCGCTTAGTCCCAGAGGCTCATTATCATAGATCGTGCTACCATACTTACACAAAAACAGAGAACACATATATAAATGATAGTTCTGACAAAACCTTATTGAAGATAGCACAAAGTATGATGATATGGAAAAAGTCGCCTTTAAGGAATTTTTTAAATTTATTAGAAGCTACTTTTTTACTGATCCGCGAGTTATCGCATTGACTGAAATAATAAGAAGATTAATGTTCATTGTGGTATTATATGGCATCAGCGATGTTAGAGACATACAAAAAGACACATTCGACGAAAGCTTGAAAACGAGTTCCCAGAAGTTTTGCACATTTTTCCCAATGGTGCTGGAAGACTGTATTTCTGCTTAGAGAATTTTACAGTCATTAAGTGGTTTAAGGAAAGTAAAAAATTAAAGAAAGAGCTTCAGAATTTGAAGACTGCACTTGAAGACAATATTATGAAAACAGCCTACGAACTAAGACTTGAAATTCAAAAGCAACCAGTTACACAAGTTTGGCCTCCTAACATTGAAGAACTGAGTTAAGAAATAGTTGGGCCAGAATCATTTTCTAAGTTCTTATACATTTTGATTACTGGATCAGACAACAATATTTCTGCCCGAACAAAATCATGAGTCTCATCCTTGGAGCAAGACGTGATATATGCTGTCACTAATAGTAAAGTAAAACCTCCGAAACACATACATCTTTCAATTGCCATAAAATCTCTTACAGGAAATGTTTAGTTAATAACAATTCTCAATCGTATTGGCCACTGCATTTCTTACTCTAAATTTGATGAGATTGATACAGCCTTATGTGTTCATAAAATGGTTGTAGCAGATGGAACCACGATGGTATCTTCTAACATTGTGCCTGATGTTCTGACTACTTTAGCTTGCGATAACATAGACAGACAGGAAGATACATTATGTGGGAAGGGAAAATCACATCGTGCAAATGGGATTGCTATTCAACCAAAACTATCTGAACAACCTCAAGAACGATTGCTACCTTTTACGCTCTAAATACGAATCACTAATATCAATCAGTGAAATAACATTCACTGAAAGTCAGTTGATAAGCTACTGGTGGCTAGCGAATCATGCAAATTAACTGGGAACAAGTGATTTATAGCAGTGGGAAATCACAAATAAATAAGTAGAATTAAAACACTATCTTGATTAGTTATTAGGCACTGATTATCAGTTACTCAATTCTCACTCTTTTCGCTGATTTGGTTCAATTCTCACTGATTCAAGTTTACAGTGTGTACCGAAAAGCAAAAAGCGCAGTATAAGCAGTCAACCTATGATGATTCCAATATGCAATGTTGGGCAACGAAAGGGCCAACTGGGATTTAGAGTGTTGAAGTTTCAGTACTCTTTTCAATTCAGTCATCAAGGGAGAAGGATTTAATGTGGATATTGGCCCAGATTATGAATAAACATGCACAAATTCTCAGCAATTAGACATCCTAATAAGGGATGGAATCAATGTCACCCAGGATTCAATATTAAACGTTTCTCATTTGTGTCGTTTTTCCTTGTTCAGACATTGCACCTCAAACCTCTTGTGCCCTTCGACAAAGTGCCTGATGTGTCCATTTATATAATCGGGCCTGCGCCTCTGATCTCTATAATCTTTTAATTAACGTTAAGAGCTAAATTTGTTCCCCAAGCTCAATCTTAAAGCTCTCTCGCTTTTCATATATGAATAGGATATAAATATAAATATGGGAAACATAGCATAATGCGACAGTTCGGTTTAAGGTTGCCAAGTAAGAGTGCTTCGAATGATAGGTATTTTGTTATCTCAATGCAGAGAAATAGTTTTTTTATTTATCAAGTTTGTTCATGAGATACAGGCGTGTTAGTTGGCATGGGGCTCAGACGCGGCGCACGCACTTGTTCCTGGCGGGCACGGAGCGGACCTTGACGAAGCCGGGAAGGCAGAGGCAGAGGTTGGGCGATGAGCACACAGCGTTCACGCAGGCCGGCTCGCAGCTGGGCGCGCAGCGCGAGTGGCCGCCCTCCATCACGACCGAGATGTACCCGGCCCTGCAGTTGCACGTGTTCAAGGCCGTGCACTCGCCATTCACGCAGGCTGGCTCACAGGTGGGCCTGCGCTCACCGTACAATCGGGATTAATACAACTTTGACATTCACTCTCGAGAATGGAGATGTTTGGACGGCTTTAAAGAGCACTGCCTACCAAGTGGAAGGTACGAAATTTTAATAAGAAATCCCATGTTAAGAGAAATGTCGCCTCTATCCGTTAATTTTAAAGCTAGGCATTTCAAACTAAATTTATTCTTGACGAATTTTTTAAAAATAAGATTACCACGAGCATATATTTTCAATATAGATAAGCAGTGTGTACTTTTTCGTAAAACATAAACCTTTAGAATGCTTTGCAAACAGACTATACATGTTATGAAACCTCTATGTTTTAGAGAATTTCTAAAAAAAATTTGTGAAGAATACATTTTGTCTGAAATGCCTATCTTTAAAAAATTAACTACATAAGGTGGAAATTTTATAACAGCTGCCAGCTGGTAGGCAGTGTCCTTGGGATCAGTACCTGCCAACTTGGATTTACATAATTTTCGCCACAACCTCCATCACAAGTCTTGTGTTTTATTTTAGGCTCTGGCAGGTTATAAGGCATTGCTTTACACATGTTGTAAAACATGTATTACTTGACTATCCTTGCCAGTATCATTTCTGTAACTGCCTGCAAGGGGGGAAAAAACCTCCTTATTTCGTGCCGGAATTCACTTGTCAGAAATTAATGAAGTCATTACAGCAGTAATAATGTGATAGCATTTGAGAGGCTATTAGCTATGCTGTGTTGTGCGAACAATTTCGTTAAACATTATTAAATTGAACTTATAGATAGAAAAAGATTTATAATACCAAGATGGTGGCGGCTGATCTCCCATAAGTTTTGAGCGGCGAATTAATTTGGGAAAATGAGGACATGTAAACCCTGCTTCAGATTCACTTATGCGCACATCATGCATTCTTTCATCGTATAAAAAATTAACATTGCTGCGGGCCTCATCACGTTATTCATGCTTCTGTCAAGTGAAATTGGGAAATTATCAGATAATTTAATATCTTACAAATTTGTTACTTCATTAAATAAAATTTATAAAAAAAAAACCGGAATAAAATAAATTATCTGAATACTAAGAAATGTTTAGCTAAAATTTTTTTAAGTCGACATTAAGAAACGGAGCTACTTTTCCTTCGTCGTAACCAACTTTACTGGGCGCACGCCAGTCAGTGTACAATTAAAAATATCTGCATGTGGTGGTAGTGACAAACTTTGATTTAAGACATGCTCAATCAACTGTGAACAGCCTATGCAATTTCCATTAGTACCCCGTAAATTATTTGTAATGGAAAATCATACTTTGTTTTTTCATATATAGTTTAATCTTAATGTTAAAAATTATTAAGCAAAATCATTCATATTTCAAGCAAAAAATTAAAAAAATTAAAATTAGTATATAACTAATGCTTGCATTATAAGTAAATAAATAATATGAAGAGCGAGTAACAGGAACTAAATATTCTATGCTTGATGTTTTAAAAAAAAAAAAAAAATTTAATACATTTTTGCAGTAGCAAAAATGAATCCAAGTGATATATAGAGAAACGTATCGTTAAATAATGTACATTGTTTACCAGAGGGAATGCAGTAGTTTCTATACTATTAAATAAGTGAATTTTGATAAAAAAAAGCTTTTAAGGTTTGTTGCTCAGAGGCTAATAATATTAAAGTAATTGCTAGACAAATGCTGTATTTTACTATGTTAAAAAGAAGGAAATTCTTTATCAATACAAAAATTACACAAAAATTTCTTAAAAATGGACACATCCACCATTTGTTGGATATGAGGTAACTCTACCTGCACTGGCCCTGAGCATCCTTGATGTGCCCAGGCAGGCACATGCAGGTGTTGGGTGCTGTGCAGTTACCAAGAGTGCAGCCACCGGGGCAGTCCGGTACACACTTGTCGCCAGCGCTTACTGATGGGTCCTTCTTGAATCCTGTAACCACAGGGCCATTCAGCAAAAATAATGCATTTCATAAGAATGAGGTGTGATCCAAAAGTGTCGGGGCTGGTATCTTATGCTCCAAGAGAATACACACAGAGCGAAGCCACAGTAGTGCTTTGAACGGACATGTTTAGTGTGTGGTCATCGCATTAATCATGGCAGAGTAAGCTGAGCAGCGTATTTGAATAACATTTTGTAAAGCGTTTTGATTCAGTTCACTTCATTCTTACTAAAGAAATGGGTATGGAACACATGACAGTTAGTGCCAAAACTGCTCTTAGCTGACCAAAAACAAAACAGCCTTTCAGCTGCACAAGATTTCCTTGACTGTGCTGAGAACAATGAAAACGTTTTGGAAATAGTCGAGACAGGTGACGAATCGTGGGTCTAGGGCTATGACCTCAGAACCAAGAGTCAGTCTTCTTAGTGGAAAACTCCAACCTCTCTAAAACCCAAGAAAGCATCAATGGGTAGAAGCAACGTTAATATGCTCCATGTGAATAGACGATAAACAACGACTACCACCATGAAGTATTGCTGTGGTTGAGGTATGACATTAGTCGTAAAAGGCCACGATTGCATGTATCCAGTGAAGGGCAACTCGGCTATGACAACACAACTGTCCATTAAGCACAACTTGTGCAGCAGTTTTTGACCAAACACAAAATTCCCCAGGTCTGGCGGCCAATGTGTTCTGTAGATCTCGCACCCTGTGACTTTTCCTCTTTTCCAAAAATCAGATCCCATTTAAAATGAAGAAGATTTCAAGACATTGAGGAAATCCAACAGAATGCGACGAAGCAGCTGCTCGCTAACCCAGAAAAGGCGTTCAAGGCATGCTTCCAGCAATGGAAACGATGCTGGAGGAATGTGCTACTTATGTAAGCGTTATACTTTTTTTTTGCCTGTCCTGATACGATACTTTTTTGGTCACACCTCGTACATTATAATGTGCTCAGTGTCTGATAAGAATCTCGGTGGTGGATGATGAGCAGTTGCAGATTAATTCTTGCTCACAACTGTATACACTTCCACACAGCAGGATTCACTATGAACGTATTCAGACCACTATTTAAAGAACGAAGATGCTCCATTACAGGCATGATGTGACATTAGCTGCAGAGCTACTTTTCGTGGCTGATGTGTAAAGCAGGAATCAACCAAGAAGTGCAAAACAAACACCTGCATACCTTGAAACAATTCACCGTCAACCATTGCAGAATCGTAACCTAATGGTTTAGGAATTTGGTATTTACAGTTAAGGAATGGTGTCAGCATTCATCCTAAAAAAATAAGATTCCAAATCACATGAAATAAGGTGTCCCCAGAATATCCTATCATAATTGAACCTACAGCCTCTCCAGCACCAGTCAGATACTCTACCAACTATGCTTGGTCTGATGAGCTCAGCTGGATTGCCATGAATGGCAATATTTCTGAATAACAGCCTTAGAGAGCAGAGGCAGATCCCGTTATTGAAATTGTATGGGCCTCCCTCCCTTCAAAATATTGAAAGAAATAAAAAACTTTAATTTTACTATGAACAAAATACACATTCGGGTTTAAGGTAGCGACTTCTAAAACTGCTGCTGTGAATGTGAGGTTTCTTTCTAGTAAAAACCAGGATTTGCATGTTTTTATTTTTTTATTTTGATAGCCCTTCAGAGCCCCTGGATCCGTCCATGTCACCTACCACCACCTGTTGACTTTCCTGCTCTGATGACACTAAAGTATTTCATACATTTCTGTTTCTACAGAAAAATTATTTTCTCAGTAACTTCATTACACTTGAAGATATTCTCCCTTATCCCCCAATGTATTGTCTTGTGCACAGAACTGCTGAGTGCTACTCTTGTGAAGCCACAATAAAAATCTTGCAAATCATGTACCACCCTGTTTGGATACTACCTGTGTCACTTTCACAGCAGTTTTATTTATTAATCGGTTGGCAACCAAGATGTTTCCAAGCAGTGAAATAAAATTGACCACATATGTCGTTACTAATTCCATTGTCAATTCATTATTTACAGTTATAAACTTTGAAGGGCAGCATCAACAATCTGAGAATGGAGTTGGCACTGGGTTTGAATTGCTAATATTACACATTACCCTAAAGAAGAGACCTATGAGCATTAAATATATAACATAACAACTAAATAAAATGAGATATATATATTATTATGTGAAAGCAGAAATGTTTCTATAAATGGACAAAGACTGTCATTCAAAATCGTTTTTAAAAAAAAGTGCAATGTTCTTTGTGTAATAAGAATCAAAGCTTCCTATAAATGTAAAGAAAACAACCTAAATTTTATGTTGTATCCTGTTAAAATTAATTAAACGACCCAATTATATCTTCAGGCAGGTAGGGCGTGAACCCAAGCTCATGAGTGCTGTGTGTTTCTGCCCAATTCACTGTAAATTAAGGGGACAATATGCTGCCTCAGCTTCTCAAACACAGTTGGCATACCTGTGTGGCAGGTGCAGACGTTCCTGGCGGTGCAGTCACCGTTCACACATCCTCCTGTGCAGGTCGGGAGGCAGATGTTGGAGGAGGTGTTCCGCTGGTCCTTGGCATAGCCAGGGTCGCAAGTGCATGTGTTGGGAGCCGTGCACTTTGCATTCACACACCCGCCTTTACACAGTGGGTTGCAGGTGTTGTTGGTCCCGCTGCTGACATACCCTTTCTTGCAGATGCATACGTTGGGCGCACTGCAGACTGCATTGACGCAGGCCCTGTTACAGGTGGGGTTGCACTTGTGAGCCATACTGCTGTCCTTCGTGTACCCTTGGGCGCAGGTACACTTGTTCGGGGCGGTGCAGGTCCCATGCTTGCAGGCTGGGGCACACTGTGGAACGCAGATGTTGCTGCTGGGGTCATTGTTTCTTTTTGTGTGCCCTTCGTGGCAGGTGCATGTGTTCGGGGCTGTGCAGTCCGCATTCACACAGGCACCCTGGCAGGTTGGAATACACTTCCCGTTGGCATCCTTGACATGGCCTAAGAATCAGCACATTCAAAACATTACATTATTTCCTTAAAAAATGATGAACTGAGTGCTTGTTCAAACATCATACCTTATACTTAGCCAGAGTTCTATACAAATTGTTGTCTGACTACCAAGATCCATGTATGGCAGTCATGAACATCGGTAATTAGTGGCAGGGAAACTTCTGTGCATCTCATACAAAATATTCGGGTCTTTATATTGTACATTTTTTAATACAGGAATTTGTGTGATCTGGCACTGTTTGAATATCCTGCCTTATGCTGCGCTGCAGTTAACAGCACCGCCAGCCAAAGGCATCATGGGAACTAGATCAATCTCAGCCCAGCACAAAATAGTGACAAGATGACTATTGTTATTGTGCGTGCGTCACAAATTTTCGCCTGTCCCAAATGTTTAGTATTTGAATTTATAGTCCAGTGAACAAGCTCAGTGCATAAAATAATATAAAAAGATATATATGCCACAATATAGTTTGTATCGTGAGACAATTGAATGTATGACATTGCAATTATCTCAAATAAATTTATAGTTGTATTATATTTCACTGTAGTTTGAAAATAATGAACTGACTGCCAGAATTGGCAGTTTGTTGTTACCTTCTGCAGCATGTGGTTAAGCAGGACTCACAAACTACTCTGAAAATTCCAAGGCTCTGTGTTGAGAATCGAACCTACATCGCACAGTGAGAGGAAACATCGCTATCCATACTGTCAATCTGAGACCTTAGCTAACATTGTTATATTTTCAAACTTCATATTTGCAGTAGAAGAATGAAGAGGAAGAAGTAAATCAGAGGTATCCAAAGGAAACTTTCATGCCAAAGCAGCACCCACCAAACTCACAGCACGAGAGGCCCCGTCCAATGGTCCAAATATTTCTCGCCTGCAAGCGCCTCGAATGGAACTGGAACATCAGCAAAGAGGGACAGAGGGGTTGGAAGCATAGACTAAAGATGAGGTAGACCAATTTTTGTCCTCTGCACATGTGCCCAATGTTGAACTACCCCATGCCAATACAACTGTCAAAATTACATGTTCAACTGTGAATAACGTGTTTATTTATATGTTAATTATCAATACGAATAAAATACTTATAACAATTTTAATTGGTTTGAGGAAGTATACAAAAATCTCACAGCAATTGTTTAATAAACTATGTTCTAACCTCAAATCCTACACACATTGTGTTTGATAGTCGTGTTGGCAGAAAATCAGTCCAATGTCGGGACGCACCGGGAGTGGCTACCCTACCCTATTCCCCGTATTGCCAGAGAGGCTCACCTGCGTTGCACTTGCAGACCCCAGGAGAGGTGCAGTTGCCATTGGTGCAGCCGCCCTCGCAGGTGGGCACGCAGATCTTGCCGTCGGGCGCGTGGCCTGGGTTGCAGATGCAGGCGTCGCTGCCGGCGGTGCAGTGGCCGTTGAGGCAGGACCGCGGGCAGGTGGGCACGCAGCTGCCGCTCCTGTCGAGGGCGTGGCCCGGCTGGCAGGNNGGCAGGCGCAGTTTCCCGGGGCCGTGCAGGTCCCGTGCAGGCAGGAGCCCGGGCACACGGGCAAGCACCGCCCGTTGCGTCTCTTGCGGTAGCCACGGCAGCAGAACGGCACCGTCACGTACTCCTGCACCGCCCCCGTCTGTCCGTGCACCATACCACACATCCGTACCACGCCTGTACGCTCTCGCAGTTCATGTTCAGTTATATGCAGTTCACGGTAAACTCAGCACTTTTTAAAGCCCTGCTTAAGTTCTACTTGTATGCACATAGTGTATACTTCCACCTAATGTAAAAATCAACATTGCCATGGGCCTGATCACTTTATTCATGCGCCGGTTAAATTAAACTTTTAAATTATTAGAAAAGAAATTTTTGCTTAATGTTACTGAGTGAAGAGATTTGGGGCTGCTCTTGACTTCTAGGTCTTGAGAGCTGATGAGGGTGAAGCGAGGCGAGGTGAGAGTGGAGCAGCGCCGGAATGAAAGCGCGGAGGTTACGGGATATCCCCGAGAAGACCTGGCGGGAATCTGACCTGGTTCACCTAGGTGAGGGCGTGTAGTCTAACCGCTACACCACTGCGGCCCCTAAAATAATGTTGATTCTTACACTTATATGCATTGAAGAAACAGCAAACAAAAGAAATAATTTCAGTATTCGCAAATGTTTACCATTGCATTTTCAATTCAATGTTAAGTCGTGGAACTACTTTCCCTCCGTCATTACCAACTTAACTAGGCGCATGCCAGTCTGTGTAACCGTTAAAATATATGCAGGTAGGGGCAGTGACATTTTCCAAACGTTGATTTCAGAAGCACTCAATCAACCGTCAACAGCCTATTTAAGGCAGAAGTAGATCGTCTTCCAGTGGAGTACTGCATCTTACTGTACGACATGCAGAACTCATTTAATAGAACCATACACACACCCATAATTGCCAGAAAAGTACAATTTGCTTTGCATAAGTAGGAAGTATACATATATTTTGTAATACTGTAAAATATTTTGCTATAATTTACTTATTTACGTGTTTATAAAATCAATATTATTATTTTTAAATATAAATTTATAGGCTGTTCACGGATACTTCCAACTTTCCTGAAGCCCTTCTACGGTTCTACTTCCAGGATATTCTTCCGCGTCATGCTGGCGTTGAAAACCACGCTACATCCACCTTAATGTCACGTCTGTCCTTCAGAAACTTAAATTTAAGCATATCGTAACCGAGATCACATGTTTAAAGCACATTTGTAACTGGATTTTCTAAAAATAATATATCTCATTATTGTATCTGTTTGACTTTTCTTCTTATTTGATTATTTTGAACACTTTAACGTCACGTATGCCCTTTTGAAACTTAAATTTTCAATATTATAAAATTATACCACACCATATACCATATGTATATAAACTAAAAAAATAAAACGCAAACATGTGCCATTTATTTTAACGTTGACCTCCTACTATCACGTTACGATTTATATTTTGACGTGACAACGTCTTAAATTAGGTTGCGGCTGGGAGTCACTTATGAAAAAGTGTAACGCTCGGTAACGTTACGATGAGTCACCGAGGAGGGGTAATCAAGGGAGGGAAATGAGGGGAGGAAACAGGAGGGGAGCCGAGCCGGCCAAGGAGAAAGCCACCTTGCATGGAAGCAATTCCAAAGACGAACGACGCGGTGGAGCCGGTCTGCCGCGCGCGCAGCACTACGTTGTCACGTAAAATCTTCGCCCGTAAAACCGACTTTACAGGCAACCATTTTTTTATTTCCTTTTATTCGCTTCAAATTTACTGGGGGTTTACGTCTTAGGTATAAAGTTACAAGTCAACTTTGTATCAAATTAATCTGGAACGGCCTAAAGTTGTTAAATCTCCTTCAAACAAATTTCTTTCGTCTCTTACGTTTCTTTATCTTTCTTTCTCCCCCGTTTTATTCCTCCGGAAGTAAGTAATTTTAAAAAATATACAAATTGTTTGAGTGGATCTTGTTTTAGCTAGTGCATTAAGAGTTATGTTACACATTCAACTTAGTATCCCTAAATGACTTATCTAAAGTCACTATAAAATAGTTCTGATGGAGCTCTTCGTACAGTACCTCGTTTCCTGCAATTATTCCGTTCAGGGTGTCATTCCTCACGTCACGAGAAGTTGGGCGCCTGGAAAATAAAAATAAAACATTCGTTTAGAACACGAGCGTCCTGCTTCGTTTAAAAATGCAAAGTACTTTTACTATCAACGTTTAAGATAGTCCTACGTCTCTTCTTGGGCGCAATAAGTTCTTCTGATGTAGGATAATTCCAAGGTCCAAAAGGCCATTATTTCGACTTGTATCTGTACGCATGCGCGTGCATGTAATGCCCACATGTGTGTGTGCGCAAAGGGAACTTAAAACTATGGGAAAATATCGGTCTGCACGAGTGGAGTTTTATATTTCAGTTCAGTTTCATGTATGCTGACATTATGGGGTATATGACGATAGACGCAAATAACATTTAGGGTGGCAGTACGGGAAAATAAAAAATTTCCAATTTCAGTGTACATTACAGAAAGCACGTGGAAAAATATTACGTGAACACACTGTTTCAAATCACGGGAAGAAAAAAAATAATTTTGTGTTCACTTTTGGGTTCCTCAGAGAAGCAAAGGTAATTTACAGCAGTTATCGAGCAATGTCTTCATCCCAGCATTAAAAAATACTATCAATCCTGTTAATGCAACCACTGCTGTAACTAAAATCAAAGTTAATGGTAATAATTAAAATTTTAGCATATACTAACCAGTTAAATTTTAATTAAATTTTATAACAATTGCATACACAATTCCGTAAGGGTATTTTAATTATTTAAAAAACACTCACTTTGCCGTACGTTTTCTATCTCAGGGATAAAGTAACGCCAATCTAATCTGCAGAAAGCTCTTCGTTGACAGAGTTAGCTATTCGTGTCCGGCCTTAGTGATAAATAGTGTCGGCTCTTCTGGCAAAGTTTCCAAAATTGTAACATTTCGATACTAGCAGAATTGATGAAAACTAGGTACTCGGAGGCCGCACAGACGTGTTTTGCGTGTTCGAAATCTAGGAGCTCGGAAGCACTAAGGGCGACACAGCCACGCGCTCCCCTTGCTTCATCGTCTCTACGCGCGCAAGTTAATGAACTGGAGTGTATATGCTATTCACGGCAAAGTGACCACTTTTGAAAGCCCCCTCATTTGGAATAATAGTCAATTAATATAATATGTTTCATTTTAGGCTTGACTTCCGAGTGCGGTGGAACAGGTATACACACTGTGTTTATTACTTACCTAGCAATATTTATTTTAAATGGTGGTCAAAGGGATAAAACATGGCTAAAAGTATAATGTAACTGGGTCCTCGAAAGTGCTCACTTTACCGCGAACAGTCTATAGTCTTCTCGCCTGCAGCTCGCCTGAGACTTTTGACGGTGACCACGTTATTTTATGGCGTGGTAATACAAATAAAGGAATGTCGCACGTACGTTTACCGCTTTCGATATTCTGCTCCTGATATTCCATACCTAAAAAAGATCGCAAATATGCCTATTTTAACCATTTTCGCAATATAAAAATGCACATTATATGAAAATGGAAGATAGAGACACGTCTTCTAGTGTGAAAATTTCTAAATACAAACATTTTTAATAACACTTTTTTTTTACCGAAGCTTTGCTCACTGAAAAGCTACCTAAGAAGGCCGATTCTCATTTAACGTGCAGTTCGTTACGTTAACTCTATGCCAGGTGTATAGGCCACTCAGCAGAGTGTTCACATCAAATTAAGAGTCACGTAAAGTTATATCTATCATGTCATAAAGTCAACAACTTTCAACTTAAATTAAGAATAACGTCGTTCCAACCAACACGTTTCGAAAAACAATTTGTTGTCTTTTGTTTTCTGTAGTAATTTTAATTCCCACCAATGTCCCTCTGGTCTGTTAACTGTTATGCTTCAAATTGAGAAGTTAATACGGTTACAATGGCAGTTGAAATTAATTTGATTTTCGCACCGGCATACACGTTTAAATTATATAAAATAAAATAATTTAAAAAAAATTTAATTTCAAAGAATATTAATGGGCGCAGTTAAGGGGAAATATTGGGTTATTATGGGCACAATGCAACTGTTTAAAATATAATTAAACAAGTGTTCATATTTATATTTTATACTCATATTTTTGTACACAAATATCGACACTCATGCACGAGCGTTTTTCATATCCCAGATACAGCATATTTGGTGAAACTTCCTACGACTAATCAAATAGTGCAATTCTTAAAATGGATTTACAATAAAAAAAATATGCGTTAATAATTATGCAGTAAGCGCTGATCTAGCATACGGAAACACGTCTTCTATAATTACATTTTCCAATTAATGTTTTAATGCTTAAATCCAACCAATGGAAACACGCGGCAAGCTCTTCATGTGTACTTTCGTTCCTAACCTAACCTCGTAACTATATCACAACCATATTTAAGCAGATCGTACTTCAAAGCCGACATTTTCTGTCAGAAAAGCTTATTTTTGTGAACAAACATAATCGCGAATATGTGCGCGCGCGCGCGCACACACACACACACACACACACATATATATATATATACACACACATACACGCACCTTTTGAATATTTTTTATACTTACATTACTGTCAATAACAATTTCCCGCGAACAACACCGACTGCTCTGTTCTGATTGGTCGCCACCTCGTTAAAGCTTAAGCAAATCCCAACAACGCACACGACCTGCTAAGTTCCATTCTAAACCAATACATATTATACACTTTCGTTTCTTCTGCACACGTCTTAACGCATAATTTAACGCTTAATTTTTATATTTTAAACCCAACTTTAGCTCGAATATAATCACAGGTAAGATTTAACAAAACATTTTATAAGCGTTAAGGGGAAGTTAACATAACGAGTAGCATGCTAACTTCAATATGAATTGGCCTTTAACGGTTATCAAGAGCCAAAACATTTTATTCTATATTTTAAGAATTGTTTATGGTTTCATGACATGGTGTCAATAACAACTTGACGAAAATTCCAAATCATAAAAAAAAAAAATAGTAATCATCATGTTTTTAATGTAGTTTTAAGTTAAAAATCTTAATTAATACAAATTTTAAAAAAAAAGTGAGTTTCACACGAAGTTTAGTTTCAGCTGTAATGCTTGAATCCACGGGAGTGGCGGCATATAGCGATTTCTTGGAAATCGGACACTTCGTTCCCTGTATTGTCGGTTCAACTTTTGACTTTAAATTTTATCTAACATTTCAAATTGAAATAACATGAACTACAGAATAAATTCCAAAGAAAATATTCTTCATGACATTCTGATGACAAGTACAATTATTTTAAGCTATAACCTTCCATGTTAACTTTGTTTAGGTTTGAGTTTTGTATGAAGAAACAGTTTTTCTCATTTGTTTTCGAAAAGCAATTCTTCGCCATTGTCATACTTTTTCGTGACTTGGGCGTTCTTAAGAAAGGATTTCCAGTATTTCAGGCGTACTATATATCCCGCAATAATACAACTTACTGCAAGAATTAATTTTTTCACGATTTTAGCAACGAAAGAGATATATAAGTAGAAATTTTATTTTACCACAAGTTCACTTTTCTTTCTTTTGAAATGCGTTCTCCGAAATCAGTCATAACTGGTCGTTTCTTTACAAACTTGAGTAATAAGGGCGATTATAAAGGTTACAATGAGATATTCCTTATGCTAAAGTTATTTACACTACAGATTCATAACAAAACGTAATTTCTTATGAAAGAGTTTGGCATTGGGAAAATTTCAGAAGTTAGGTGCGCAATATTCCAAAAGGTAACTTTTAATTAAAATTTTAAGCTACGTGAATTGTAAAAGAGAAATATTTTACTTAAGTTATTTTACATTTTATTTATGATTATTGCAGTTATCCTGTTGTTATCGTATAAAATAGAGAAAAAAAATTTAATTGCCGACACTAGCGCTCACCTAGTGGTGAAAATTTTCCATTTTCCAAACTTTTAACATTGATCTTCCCGACCTGTAGTAGGTGATCTTACTCATGCCTGATTTCAGAGAACACCTTTGAAGCAAGAGCGATTGTATCAACATTGATCTTCCCGACCTGTAGTAGGTGATCTTACTCATGCCTGATTTCAGAGAACACCTTTGAAGCAAGAGCGATTGTATTAACATTGATCTTCCCGACCTGTAGTAGGTGATCTTACTCATGCCTGATTTCAGAGAACACCTTTGAAGCAAGAGCGATTGTATCAACATTGATCTTCCCGACCTGTAGTAGGTGATCTTACTCATGCCTGATTTCAGAGAACACCTTTGAAGCAAGAGCGATTGTATCTTTACAATAACGCAAAGATAAGTCCTAATTTTTTATGTCTTTTACTGCTCGATTCCCAACGAAAACAGGCTTGAAGTAAGTGGGTTTACTGCGGGTTGCGTAATACGCCTGAAACGCTGGAATGGATTCACGCTCATTTAACTGAGACATTGTTCAAATTGGCACTTTTTGTTAACAAAATGGCCACGCGACCCATTTTGTCTACACGATCTGTGGCGTATTTTTTTTTGTAAATTGTGTTTTGCGTGTCGTCAACTTCGAAGCTAACAAATTACCAAATACAAATTACCAAATCACCGCCATATTAGTTTTGCCTGTTAGAAACGTTTAATTACACATATGGGCGAGGTTATTGGAGTAAAAAAATTTTACTGCACCCAAAATAATTATTTTACAAAGACAGTTACTGAAATATTTTTTAAGTAGGTATTTTCCCACGAGAAAGTTTTTGCTTACGTAACAATTTCGCGTCATATCTCTTTAGTTTTGTTAATTTTAAAATTCTAACGGCCCTCTAACAACAACTTTTGGGAATAATTACGGTACTAGCGACCTTGCTGGCTGCGCAGCTCCAAACTCCGCGCTCCGACATTCAACTGTTTTTCTGCCAACACGACTATCACAAACGAAGTGGATAGAATTTGAGGTTAGAACACTGTTTGTGTTAACAAGTGCTTCAAGATGTTTGTATATCCTTCCTCTTGCCGATTTCTTGATGCAATTGGATCAGAAGTCAAATCGGCAAAAGGATTTTATTCGTATAAAAGTGCTTGTATTTTGAAGGTTAGGATTTAAACAAACACGTGTTATCACTGCCCACCATGTGACAGTTGTGCTGGTAAGATCAGTCTACGCCATCTTTAGTCTATATGGGTCCTACACTCCCCCCCCCCCCC
>NQII01007005.1:11704-26565 GCA_002778355.1 Clitarchus hookeri | reverse complement strand
AAAAATCGTTTTATTTACTCGCTAGAAATCTTTTATCTCACGAACGAAATGACGCACCAATAATTTATCGTTACATTTCCCATCTTTGTTGTCGGTTTTACTTTGAAAAATTTGCTTTGAAACGGGCGTAAAATTAATTGTAAACTATAGCAGATGCTTCTGCAAAAGTGTTTGGGGATTCAGCGTGCTTCTCCAGCTTCGTAAATATGGCATCTTAGTATCCAGATCTTTAGGTTACTAACCTGGTCGTGTGGTAGATTTTGTAACCTAAATTGCGGTTTCAGACAACTGTAGTTATGGAGGTCTCAGCTCTAGATAAGTTTCTGCATAACCGTTGTGACGTTAAGCAGTATCCCTCAGAATCCAAAATGTTCGTCAACCATCAAGAACGACTTATAAATGCTACCCACGGCATTCTAAATCCTGTGACGATACGTTGCATATATTCATTTTTACCATTCCCTGCTAGATTACTCATACCTACAAAGTTAATACTTCGTATATTTTAAAATAATAAGTACTTACTGTGATCCAGATTCTGGTGGATGGTCGTCTTCGTCTTTAAAGGAAATTTTCATGGTTATAAATTATATAAAAATCTGAATAAGCTGAATATTGTAAAGGTATCTTGTATAAAAATCCAGTTGTGCTTCAAATTCAGTCAGAACTTAAACGTACCTATTGTTTCAGTTCTCGAATTTCTCGAACTTCGAGACTTATTGGAACGTTTTAATAACGTACAAGGAGAATTAAAACAAAAGACGTGATAGTCTTTTTGAACTTCTACATACGTACGTAAGTACCGCTAAGCTCGCAACCAAACAGAAATACCCTATTTAATAATAAACTTGTTATATTAACTAAAACTATTTAGGTAAAGACATAAATATATTAAATTAGGTTATCTTTGGCCAGTGTTTTAACATTTTATCACGTTTTTGCACAAAACCTGCAAAAACAAAACACAAAATAATAATCTCTCTTTGCAAAGTTACGTTTTTGTTTGAATGTCTTCCAACAGAAAACGTGCGTACGTTACGAAGAGATCGTGAATCCACCTTACGACCTCTAGTTACACATTAGATTAAATGTTAACCGCCAGATGGAGGTCTTTTTTTTACTTGTTTACAAATGACAACAAAAGTCAAATCAACTGAAGCTTCGTATTCCGTACTGGCCATTTCCATTTCCAGCGCTACCGCGCATTTCAAAATATATCACAGAGTGATTGTATTGCCTACCGCGAGTGACGTAACATAGGGGTTATAAAGGCCTTGTGATCTTGGTGGTCACGGCTGAGCTCGTGGGGGGTGAAGTGTGACAGAGATGTAGCAGCGACGGAATGTAAGGGAAGGAGAAACGGGAATTCCCCGAGGAAACCCGCCGTAACCCCACAGAGAATCGAACCACGGTTCTCTTTGGGCGTAAGGCCGGTGCTCCTACTCCTAGCTTATTGAATTTATCTTTACTGTCAGCAGCTGAGATCACTGACGAACGTTCCTGGATTTTACCGACGCTGCAGATGAGTCACTGACGATAGGTGTTTGACGTCTGGGTTGGAGGCTACACTTCCTGTCGATGCCACTCATGTGCAGGAAGACAGGCAGTCTCAGCTGTAGCAGATGACTGAAAATGGTGTTGGTAAACAAAAATTCTAACCTAGAAACTTATAAACGTTCTTATTTCTGTCGAGAATGTGAAGAGAATGGCGATGGGTTAGATAGTATTACATTATTTTCACTAGAATTAAATGTAAATTTGCTACAATTTTTACAGATGAATCTCATCATCGAAACACGCTTCCATTCCTAATTACATGACAACAAACTCGTCCGGCAAAACAGAACGCCAATATTTCTACTGCCGGCAATGCCTCTTGCGAAACAAAGTTTCCAACGTAGGAGGGGAAAAGTCTTCAGGCGCCCCTCTGAAGACATTTATGCTTCTCTTACAAATTTAATTTTGGTGCGAACGAAATCTTAATTACGCGCTGCATAAAATGCAGAGAAAAGTCTATAACCCAGAGGCGAATATGTAGAATTGGCATAACAAATACATAATATTGTCCACTCGTGGTTACTTACAACTTTTCTGAAGCCCTGCTAAAGTTGAACTTTATTATTATTCCTCCACCTCATGCAAACAAAGCTTAACTAAGTCTAGGAAATAAGGTTGCCCTGAGTGAGGTCTGCTTACGAACATCATTTGAGAAACGTCACGCGTCTGTATGTGTTCCTCAGTTCCTACATTTATCTCTAAAGCAAGTTTTTGTGGAGGTGAAAATGGCTCGAACGGGTGTTTTCACGGGCATTTAGGTATGAACATCCCGGTACAAAACATTAGAAAAGTAATAGGGACGTGCATCGAACCTTTATTATTATTATTATTACGTCATAAAATGGCAGGGTCTCCGCTGAAAGTCTCGTAGAGGCGCGTTATCGACGGCGAGACTGCACGCCAGTTCAGTGCTATTGTATAGGCGATGAGATAGTTGATGAGCATGTTTCGGTCGCTCCCACGCTTTCGGGCCTCAGACGTGCGAAATTCCTTCAACCAGGCGGCCAAGTGCTGACGTTACCACGAATGGGCAATGCTCACGGTATGCGCTCGGTGCCGCAGACTCCGGTGCCGTTCAGCAGTTC
Source organism: Clitarchus hookeri (assembly GCA_002778355.1). Taxonomy (NCBI): domain Eukaryota; kingdom Metazoa; phylum Arthropoda; class Insecta; order Phasmatodea; family Phasmatidae; genus Clitarchus; species Clitarchus hookeri. The sequence continues at coordinate 23,923 of NQII01007005.1, read as the reverse complement.
GCGCTCGTAGTCCCTGGCGACCTGCACGATGCGTTGCCGCAGCTCGGGGTCCATGTCGCACGGCAGGNGTTCGCGCTCGTAGTCCCTGGCGACCTGCACGATGCGTTGCCGCAGCTCGGGGTCCATGTCGCACGGCAGGCCGCCGCACAACGGCGAACCCGTCTCCTCGACGGCGGACGAGCCACCCATCAGCGCGCAGACCGCCAACAGCGACAGCAGAGAAGACATGACGCTCTCTGACCTCAGCGGGCGGACTGCTCCGGAGAGAACCCAGTCTCGCGTACCCGTCATATCTCTGCTTCTCGGCTACCTTCGCGAACGCTCGGCCATCCTCGTGTCAAGCTTGCGCGCGCACTTGCCTCCGGCCATCTTCGAATTGACCATTTAGAATTACAGTGTTTTTTTTTATTCAGTTGCCGTTCCGTTCAGACGCAGTCGATAGTCACTTGTTCAAAGATGGCTGCGATTTGGTAATTTAGTAGGTAATTTATTTTAAGTTCCGTTACATACTAATAACTAAATACTATAATACCAAATACGTCATCATTTTAGTCGACTAGTTCTGGTCGTTTGACCCTTTAGTAAACTAAAAGTGCAATTCGAACACAGCCTCAGAGTAATTAAGTANGTCGACTAGTTCTGGTCGTTTGACCCTTTAGTAAACTAAAAGTGCAATTCGAACACAGCCTCAGAGTAATTAAGTACATATAGCCTATTAGCGGTATCTTCACACTTTTATAATCAAACTTTTGAAAAATCACCCCATGTATTACGTGTTCGGTTTTCGCACGCATTTNGGTATCTTCACACTTTTATAATCAAACTTTTGAAAAATCACCCCATGTATTACGTGTTCGGTTTTCGCACGCATTTTGTACATCGTGAATATTTACCATACAGATGCAAATGTAATCATTTTAAGAGAGTATCGATAACATAATTAAGTGTCAAATTTAAATAAACCTAAAAAATAACAAACAATATTGCTTTATATGCCGATGTGAATAATTAAATGTAGTAGAAAAATTAAATGTTTAGCAAATACGCGTGTTTTTGTATAGGCCTACTAACCACTGACATAATATAAGCTCAGTAACGTGGAGCAGTTAAGATATTTCAAAATCATATTTGAATATCATAAAAGATGCTTAAAAAACAGCAATGTCTCACAGAACACGTTATAAGTTCGTGTTTCACACTCATATTGTATTACAAATACCTTATATTTCTCCTAACACGTTAATTTCATATTATATTATTTCGTTACCTAGCTCCCATGCGAAAAGCTGTACAGTAGAAGTTATTGCGTCCTTTTAAGGTGTAAAGCTTGTGTAAAGTAATATATTATATTTTTGCCTTAAATCAATATTTCAAATCTTCCTCGGTCCTGCCGGTCAACGTGGAATCAATTACAAAAATACTGCCATGACAGCAGTGAAGATTCTATAATTAATTTAACACGAACTGTAGCAGGATCGAGAAAGTTTTTGAAATAATGTTTTAAAGTGAAAAGATAACAAACATATGTTTTACACGGGATTTCCACATTAAAAGAACGCAATAACTTATTTCGCAGAAGAGATAGGTGGTTAATTAAAACAAGATATTTTAAATACAATATGAGTGTGAATGAAACACGGACTTACAACGTGTTCTACGAGACGTGCCTGTTTGTTAAGCATGTTTTATTCAAATGCGATTTTGTATTCACGTCTTAAAAAACCGAAAGTGTTAAAAGTCGAGTGAAATGAAGTGAACAAGTTTGGGCGGCTCCTAACATCGAAGTCTTGAGAGCCGATGAGGGTGAAGCGAGGTGAGTGTGCAAGGGCGGAGGAAACGGGAGATCCCAGACAAAATCCGCCAACCAGCGTCATCGTCCGGCACGATTCCGCATGCGAAAATCCGGGGTGACCCCGCCGGAAATCGAACCCGGTTCATCCTGGTGGGATTCAGTCTCTAGTGAATCGCCGTGCAATATGGAAGTTGGTACCCTCTTTACTTGAACAGGAGCCGCGGTGTCTGAGCGGTTAGACTACTCGCTCGTCTTTGTACCCCGAAAAGTTCCTAAGGTTATTCAAATTTTCACTAAAGTCCATTCACGGCTACTTCCAAATTTTCTGAAGCCCTGCTTTAAGTTCTGCTTCCAGAATATTCTTTCCACCTGATGTGAACAAAGCTTAGCCAAGTCTAGAAGATTACATCAAAGTAACCATACACCGCGGTCGTGCGCACTCAATGTATAGGCTGTTGACGGTAAAGTTAGTACTTTTGAAGTCTTAGTTACTTTTTTCCTGTCAACCATTTTTATCTTTCCACCATTTTTTCAAAATAAATAATGCCATGTAAGTAATAAACAGTGTATATATTTCACCGGAATCGAAATTTAACATCTAGGGCTACAATAAAATATACTTATTGACTATTATTCCCAATGAGATGGCTTCAAAAAGTGCTCACTTTACCGTGAACAGCCTATAACAATATTTTGCATAAGAACTATTTCTTTCTAGACATTGCCAACACCCATTTTCTTTCCATTTTTATTCATATTAATTATAAATTAGATATTATGATCTATAGATAGAACATGAGTAAAAGTTCAGTTTAACCAAAAATAAGATACCTTCATGTTAACACAAGTATGAAAAGTTTATGATACATTGTATATTTAGGAAACAACCGAAGACGTCATACACGAGGTGATTTATCAAAAGTTTGATTAAAAAAGAGTGAAGAAACCGCATATATACTATAGTATTTTTCTGTGAATAAATTGTGTTATATTAGGGTAACTAGGCGTCCCGTTTTTAACGGGACTGTCCTTTTTTTTCTTTCTTTTTTTCCGTGATCTGTCTCGGTGTCACGACAAATTTTTAACGGGTCTCTAAATGCCCTGTTTTTTTTTTTTTCAAACTTGCAACATATAGCTGCTTAGCATATTAGATTTGAATTTTTTCAAGTATTTCTCCTCTCTAATATGACAGATTATTCTTTTAACCGTTTTTAATCATAAATATGTTTCTCAAGATGATGAGAGAACGCATACAGATTCGGAAAGTAAAGTTCAGTTTTTTTTCTCAATGTTTTTACAGTAATTCACTTGGTTACAACTAGATAGCACCCGACACTTTGTTTCAGCTTTCTCTTCGTTCTTACGCTGCTTCCTCTTTCTCTTCGTTCTTACGCTGCTTCCTCTTTCTCTTCGTTCTTACGCTGCTTCCTCTTTCTCTTCGTTCTTACGCTGCTTCCTCTTTCTCTTCGTTCTTACGCTGCTTCCTCTTTCTCTTCGTTCTTACGCTGCTTCCTCTTTCTCTTCGTTCTTACGCTGCTTCCTCTTTCTCTTCGTTCTTACGCTGCTTCCTCTTTCTCTTCGTTCTTACGCTGCTTCCTCTTTCTCTTCGTTCTTACGCTGCTTCCTCTTTCTCTTCGTTCTTACGCTGCTTCCTCTTTCTCTTCGTTCTTACGCTGCTTCCTCTTTCTCTTCGTTCTTACGCTGCTTCCTCTTTCTCTTCGTTCTTACGCTGCTTCCTCTTTCTCTTCGTTCTTACGCTGCTTCCTCTTTCTCTTCGTTCTTACGCTGCTTCCTCTTTCTCTTCGTTCTTACGCTGCTTCCTCTTTCTCTTCGTTCTTACGCTGCTTCCTCTTTCCCTTCGTTCTTACGCTGCTTCCTCTTTCTTAAATTGCTCAAAGTTGTCCTGCAGCCTGCACTCTCATCTTGCACGTTGTTTTTTGTAGTGATTATATCCGCAGAACGATAAAATATGATATGAGGACGAGAAAATGTGCTTTCATTAATAGTTTAAAGCAAGAGTTTCCGTTCTCGAAGGAAGACGGCACAGCAAACAAAGTGGAATGTACGTTGCGCCGTTCATTTTTCTCTATTGAACATAGAGGGCCATCTGAACGCAGCACGTAAAGAAGAAGAAGAATCACGCGTTGGGTGTTGCCGCCAAAACTTCCAGCCAGTGTCTCACATCATTCACGAGTAGAAACAGTGGACTACAAAATGAAGAAGAGAAACGTGTCGCTGCAGCAGAAGGATGATAGAATGAAGTCTCATTATAGCAATAAGTTGCCTAATACTGGACTGGAACTGTAAGACTTAGAAGGAACGCTTGTGCTCTTTGTTGTTCAAGTGTCCAGTTTTGTCCTATTTTTTAAAGGCAAATTTTGTAAAATATCCTATTTTAGAGTTTACGAATCTGGTCATCCTATGTCATATGTGACGTATATATAGGATGTTTTTGAACAACACCTACGAACTCCAGCAGGTAAGTACTCACGAAAATGTAAGTCGAAAATGCATCTACACTTATTCCTTAAATTAATTATTGAAGAAGCTGTACGCCCCAGTAAAAATTTAATTTAAAATATTTTGTGTGTCTGTGTGTGCCTACCTGTCAGGTAACATGCATTCTACAAATATACACCGAATCATAAATTCTTTGCTACAAACTGGTTATTTTTACAAGAAACGGGATGTTTCTCGCAAGATAACCAGTATGTAGCACAGTATTTCATTAACGGAAATAACAATTAGCAGAGGTTGGTACTCGCGATGCAACCGCAAGTCGTTGAGTTGTGCCATTAACGTTACCGACACGCGTATCAGGTGGATGTACTGGCGACTGACTGTGTAACAAGTATTCCGAGAGTAACACTGTGATTCGCTGTTACTTTGGCACTGAGTTCAGTCATAACTCCAGAAAATATATGTTGTGTAAATGACATAATATGCATTTTCTCGTCATGTCAGGGTTTTGATTCTTTCGAATCGTATGTTTTAGCTGTCGTTAAATTTGACGCTTGCAAATTATTTGAACGAAACATAGTCTCGAATTTGGCTTCGCATCTGCTAAGAGCTGCAATACCAGGGTGCTTTATTCCGTTACCGGTGCAGCTAGTACTGGCATATTCACTCGTGTATCGACAGAATCATCTTATTGCTTTAACAACAAATGGCTGCAGTTTCTATACTACTTAGCACACATCGTTACTGCTAAATGAAGTCCTAACGTCCACACAGAACTGAGCTGCTCGTAGGCGCAATACACGTAAATTTGACTTCTAAACGTGGTTTTTAAAAGAATAGATCATACAAATATTGCCACCAATGCAATATGGAAAGCCAACAAACAATTATAACTTCTTTCGCTATTTCGAAAACCAATTAACGATCTGCTTAAAATTGCACAGTATATTTTCGAGTCCGGTTTTCGCATTCAATGTTTGAAATACAGACAGAATTCTAACACGTTATGTCACCCATGGTTCTCGGATGATTTATGATACGCTTGTTACTAGTTTCACATGCATAAAAAAAAATCGGTTGAGAAGATTAAGTGCCCGCGTAAGGATGCATTTACATGCAAGATAAATTCTTGAAAATCTGAATACCAAATCTGAATTTCCAGTTTCGCATATGCTAATGCTCCTGAAGCGTAGCGAGTGAGCAGCTGGGGTCGGAAGGGTCACATTGAGGTTTTATCGAAGCAAATCACAAGTGTCCTTCGCCTTTCCACACCGAGGTACGCATCCATATTATTGTGATACTTTTCTCGGTTCTTTGTCTTCTGATAAGAATGGAAAATTATCCTTCTTCCGAATTATTTTCCTAGAGCGTGCTGATCGTGTATGTGTCTTGTTTTCGACGAGAAGGTATAAGATTATGGCATGACGTAATATATAACTGATCTTTTAAAAAAATCTCTTTGACAGACGAAGGTTATTCTCATTTTACATTCAAAGCGTAACCTTTCTGTAAATATATCTCGCCTATTCAAAGTCATCAGCAGTGTCATTTGCCCTTCCCCTAGTTTCTCTTCAATTTTTCTCCTTCGGTCAGATTTTGCTTCCAGTGCGAACAACACACAAATCCCTACACATTAAAATTACATACATCATTAAAAATAACATTGGGCAACTATTTAAAAATTTTTGCTTCCTTTAAGATGCAAAAGCTTTGGAAAGGGGAGTTAACCAAAAAAAATATGTATTGATTCTTAAAAGTCAACACGATATTTGGTAAGTTCACTCGCGCTCTGTTGATGTAACATCTGAATTATTTTTAATAAAATTATTCCTTCAGAATGGTCATATATGATAGACATGCACACAAAGAAACCAATATGAAACCGAAGACTCTACTGCTGCAGGCGAATATATTATAGTCTATTCGCGGTTTTTTCACACTTTTTGAATCAAACCTTTGAAAAATCACCCCAAATATAACGTATTTAATTATTTCCTAAATGTGCCATATCACAAGTGTTTTATATCTCTGTTGAAAAATAAGTGTCTTATTTTTTGTTTAATTTAAATTTTACCAATATTGTATGCATAAATTACAATATTTCATTTATGATAAATATGAACAAAAACGATGAAAGAACATCTGTGTTGCTAGACTTAGTTAAACTTTGTTTGCATGGGGCGGAGGAATATTATGGAAGTAGAACGTTAGCAGGGCTTCAGAACAGTGGGAAGTAACCGTGAATGGACTATAATGTCTGTCGTGGCTTTTAGGCTTGTGAGGTCGCCTTCCTGTGTGTGTCCCTCAAAACTTTTCAATTTTTGCACCGGAAGTGAGTAAACTCGGTACACTTGCAACTCTTAAAAAGAATACTCGAATTGTATTGTTTTCTTCTTATATGGATGCTTATTTTAAACATGGTGGCGATTAAAGATTTTTGGATGCTGCATTATATTTCAAAAACTAGTCAACCAATTAGAATCGAAATCAGTGTATTGGCAATGTACACTGTCACTAAAGTCAGACATCTGTCTGCGTTGAGAGGGCGTGATCCCTCTTCCCCGCTTACTGGGAGGCCAGGGTGCGGAATGGCCTAACGGTTAAGAGCGTCCCGTTAACAAATAAGAGCATGGCTGTGATGGCTGTGTTTCATACTTATATATATATATATATGTCACTTAAGTCAGGGAGAGATGGGACGGTGACTCCTGTGTGAGGTGGTGTGGCAGTACCATACTATAGTAACCAAGCCCTTCACCGCACCGGCTCTAGAAAGGGTGGATGATGCGTCTCTCATAGCCTCTCTCCACTCATGGCGACCCAAGGTTACTCGTGCCTCCCCTGTTTTTGCAAATTGGGCTCCACCGCCCGGATCCCAATGGGAACCAGTTTCCTCGTGACTGGTAAGGGGTATCTGCCGTGATGGCTTGGGCCGATAGATGGTACCTAGGCCCGACCACTTGGTGGGGTGTTGGACCACTTGGCATTCAGGTCGTTGGGGCCCAAGACAGGAAATTCCTGTGTGAAGAAATTCCAACACATGGTAAAGGACAAGTGTCTGATGACAGCTTGCTTGGCTGCTCTGCAGGTGGCTTGGTGGTAACGGCAGACGGCGATGAAAACAGGGAAAACTCCGGAGCTGTGGGGCCCACGGGTAACCCATGGCAAAGGACCTCCAGATTTTGATAATGACGGAAACCGCCCTATCAGGGTCCCTCCACACCTCCTGCCTGTGGAGTGGTTTGCGTAGCGATCGGACATGAGTAAACTCACTAGTGCCATGTCAAATAAGTGGGAGCACGGGCTGATCGGGTTGGCCCCATCTGAGGTTCTCTCTGGTCTACCGATCACTAGAGGTTGGACTCGTGCTGGCAGTGGTTAACTCCGTATGCTGGAGGAGGTCTGGAGAGATCCCCCCTCTTAAATAAGGGCCGAGCGGTGAGCAGACACCTGCTCCGGTAGTGTTCTGGCAAGACACTAGGGGTCCGGGCAGTGCTCCGGCCAGACCACACGCTTGGTAATCAGAGTACGAGGATCTCAGGCCTTGTTGAAGGATGCTTCTGGAGGAGCTTATGTACCAAGTCGGGGCTTCGAGCTTGGTTACCTCAGGTGAATAGCTGGGACACCTGCGTTGAGAGGGCGTGATCCCCCTTCCCTGCCGACTGGGCGGCCGTAGCGCGGAAGGCCAAGAGTGTTACGTAAAAATAACAAAAGTATGGCCGCAAGACTATATAATCATATAGATGTATATGTCACTAAAGTCAGAAACGCATGTTCCCATTTTGGAAGATAGCGCCACTTGAATGAGTATAGATTCTTACACCATATCTTTGGAATAACTCAACAGATTCCCGCCAAATTCTACACTATAGTTAGCCACTTAAACTTAAATTATTTTAACAAATCGGGATCAGAAGTTTTTTCTTCGAAACTACTCCTTTAAATATCTATCGAACATACATACCTCCTATTTCAACCAAACTAAATTTGGTGTTCTGACAGTAAGTATTGCAATCATTAAATATGCTTACGTACAGACTAGTTTGTTAAATTATTTAGTAATATGGCGCCACCTGAAAAAATAGAGATTTTATGCTAAACTCAAGCATTGCGAAAACTAAAGCCAAAAACTTTTACAGGCAGGTTAAGTTGAAATTTTTTAATGTATGGTATATTTATTTTCAAAATAACTGGCTTTTGTCCTTATTTATCCTTTGTGTTGCATATTATACCTGTTTGAACACAAATTGGCATGTTCTTATTGTGTGCGCATCAAACATATTAATTAATTATGTCGTTCCCCATTTTCAAATTGCGATCTTATTCTCGCCGTGTTGGTTTCCAGCAACACTGACCCAATTTAATTGAAAACTGGAAATATGAAGTGATTATTGTGGTGCTAAATCCACCAAGTAACGAATTCAATCATCAGTTATTTTACAACAATGTAGTGTCAAAAAAAGTAGTTATTTATCAGGCCTACATCATATCCCAGGAATTATTCAACCAATACCATCAAATGTATTCGAAAAACTCGTCTCCTGAGATTGTTTTACCATACAAGATCATACACTATCTAAGCCTTGAGTATATCGTCAAAACGACTAGCATTTGTGTGTGTAGAAAATAAGCTAATTATTTATATATGTCGCTTCAATTTTTCATTGTTTCCTCCAAGTCAAACACTTAAATTATTCATCTTGTCTTCATCCGCTTCAAGCACCCACGCTTCGATGCAATAATGTATTCTTAATGTCCCAACGAAACGTCTCCACAAGTTGAATTATTGGTGTTATATCATAGTTTTAAAGGGTATTTTTTAGAGTGTGGTGTCGTGTTTTTTTTTTTTTTTTTTTTTNGTTAGGGGCTCATTAAGCACTGGATTATCCATATTTACACTTTCCTTTTGTTGCGTCCATAGAATGTGGTTTTTCTGCCAGTCACGTCAATATACATTTCAAAACCAGTTAGGTTTCGACAAAGTTAATGTGGTGGTAACAGTAACAGAACGAGATACAGCGTATGGTTCCGTTCACGATTACTTCCAACTTTTCTGAAGCCCTGCTAAAGTTCTACTTTCAGGATATTCCTCTGCCTCACAAACAAAGCTGAACCAAGTTTAGGGAATTATACCAAAGGGACCACGCACCGCATTCGTGCGCACTCAGTTTAATAATATCTTGCGTAAGAACTATTTCCTACTAGACATTACCAACGTACCCATTCTCTCCCTGTTTTTATTCACATTAATTATAAACTAGATTCTACAAATTTATAGAGAGAATACAAGTAAAAGTTCAATTTAACCAAACATAAAGTACTTTTATGTTAACAAAAGTATTAAACGGTTGTGATAATTGTCGTATTTAGAAAACAACCAAACACGTCGTACATGGGGTGATTTTTCAAAGGTTTGATTTTTAAAAAATGTGAAGAATCCGCGAATAGGCTATAACACTGCTTCGTTGTCCCAACAAGGCGACCATATCATGGCAGTTCTACTTGATGTGCTGACTGGGTGGCGTTGTTTACAAACTACATCTGCCTAAAGAAATGTTCGCCGTGCCATGTGTGCCGTTCGCGCAAGAAGAGTTCTGGCACAAAGCCAAGCGCTGTATTTTATAACGTCTGCGTATTCGTTTCGGTTGTGGCCTTGACTGTACTCTAGAAGTCTTTGGCCTGCGTTTGTACATGCTGTTCGCGGTAAAATGGAGCACTTTTGAAAGCCCTGATCGAGATCTACTTCTATGCACATTGTGTATTCTTTAACCATATGTGCATTTAATGTTGCCATGGGCCTGATCACTTTATTCGTGCATCGGTCAAAGGCAACTGGTTGTTGTTGTTGGTGTTTTTTTTTTTTTTTTTTTAAAGCAAATATTTTACAAATGTTTTTTATTCCTACACTTAAATGCATTTATAAAATTAAAATTAAATATTTTAGCATTCACAAGNTTACAAATAATTAATTAACACGTGTAGTTTAACGTTAACTCATGGAACTACTTTCCGTCGTTACCAACTTTACTGGACGCGTGACAGTCAGTGTGCAGGTTTAAATATGCGCAGGTAGGGGAAGTGACATTTTTCGAACGTTGACTTCAAAAGTGCACAGCCTTTAACGGAATGTTGCGGTTTGCATTCGCCACATACCGTCCCGATACGTCACTTTTCCCGGCTTAGGGATTTCTTGGCCTTACGTTTTCATCTCAAAATACGTCACATAACCTCACTCTTTCACATCAGTGCGCCTGGCACTTGCGTGGAATTTCACAATTATAACTCTAGAGCACAGGCGTTATCAAACTGGTTCAATAACTCTTAGACTTCTGTGTGACGATGATAAACACCGACCTACTAACAAATAAAACCGTCCACGATTTCTTGAACTGTTGCATTTAAGAGCGCTGACAACAAAAGTGTGTTATTTTATATTTGAACCATATATTGTTCAACTTCTAGGCATTATCTGTGACCACCTTATATCCAAATAAGATATTTTTTATACTGCATGGTTTTTGCAAAATGACACGTCAAAGTCGAAATTTTACTGTTTTTGTAATGTACAAATAAAATAAATCAAACTATTTGCAGAATATTTAAAAAGTGAATCTGAAAGATTTTGTCGTAATTCATTATAAGGTATGTTAAGCAAGAGTTCTTTTCTAAAAATTTAAGGGCAGCCAAAAATCCAAATTATGCAAGAATTTCCTTATTTTCAGCAATTTTTTTAAATTGCAAAAACATTTCCTTGTTCAATTTTATAGACATCTTGAAGTAGTCCTTGGCATATTCTTTGAGTGTGAATTATCTTATTTCTGTATGTAAGATGGTTTTCTTTATTTGTAAATTTCTAAAACATTAAAATTATGAATTTGACATGTCATTTTGCAAAAACTATGTCATCTAAAATGTTTTATCTGAGGAAAAGGTAGTCACATATATAGCCTACAAGTTGTACAGTATGTGGTAAAAATATAAAATAACATATTTTTCCGTGGCCATTGCCCTTGAATGGAGAGGATTGGGCAGTTCTTAAACAACAAAGTCTTGAGAGCCGATGATAGTGGGTGAAATTATATTAGTACTAGTACTTGTGATATTACAAGCTTAAACTTAGCATCACTTTATTTCTTAGACTAAAAGTCACCCGTAGAAAAAAATATCACAATTTTCAGAAACTTCAAATCGGCATGATACCTATTCGTTAACGGAAACTGGCGTCGTATTTCTGAAATTATCGCTGGGAAATATCCAACAATACTCCGGAACGGACCGAACGTTTTAGTAAGTGCGAAAACATGTCTGGCCAGCATTCGGGAGAATGTAGGTTCTATTACTGTTCGACTCTGTTGGGAATATCTCTTCAGGTTCCTCACCGCCATTCCGCTCAAATATTAAAGCACTAACTTAATGATATTCTTCCCAACCAGCGTGCAAATTAATTTTTTTTACTTTATCCTGCCCTTAAGATATTGGATGTGTTGGTATGAACGCTATAACGCAACATATGACTTGAAACTAAAATAATTTGCGCGTCGGTACTAATGAACTTTATAAGCGGTAGGACTTAAAATGCCGTAAACTTCAAAGTTATTTATCCAATTTGAAACCGAGTGACATTAATAATGAAAAATTCTAGGAGTTTAATAATAAGGAAGAAATAATTTTACTAAAAGAAAGTATATCATCTCAACGGATATTTATTACTGAGAATGAAATAACAAGCTTTAAAAATACAATTAACCACAATTGCATTAACAAAAGTCAATTAAAATTTATCGATATAACAAGAAGGAAAATTACTTTCCTGATTAAATAAATAATTTTACTTACATAAAGATGGGAAAAACGTGTAACTCAGAAGGGTAAATTTTCTTCCTGCAATATCTCTGTGGAATGTTCCGAAGTATATTTTTGTTCCCGTGGCTCTATTAACGACGTTATTATTACCACCCCCCCCCCCC
>NQII01007005.1:0-11501 GCA_002778355.1 Clitarchus hookeri | reverse complement strand
GTGCGAGACTGACTGAAGTGAGTGCGGGCCGTCACTGAACAGATTACAAGTGGAATCCGATTTGAGAGTACGACTTAGTAGTAACATAAACCCGAACATCACTAATTCAGTTGCAAAAAACCAACACCAACCTTCACATTAACAAATTTTTTATTAAAATAAAGTATATTTTTTTTTGTGTTTGTAGTACTAAAGTTAATGGTCCGAAATTTTTTGCTGTTTTTTTTTATTAAGGGGGTCCTTGAAAATTGTGCTTGATTTCATAGGGGTCCGTGGCCGGAAAAGGTTAGGAAACGCTGGACTAGATAATTCGCATCTCAGGCGGCTCGTTCTTTTTCATGCCATCTGTTGCTGTAACTTTTTTTTTTCTCTCTACTCAACAAGCACAGAACATCCTTGTCCTCCGCCACATGTTTGTCGAGTAGAGCACAAGACTGACGCGCGAATGTTCTAAAAGTTCATCTAAAGTCGTACAATTGGACTATTTCCAGTTATCTCCTTGTTTTGAAGGACGGGAACTGTTCTCATACGCAGTACGTGTTCAACGAAATTCCTATATATTTTGTGAACTTTTTTTTTTCAAACCCAAAGTGTAATTAATCCAGTGATAAATGTAAAAAACATAGTAATTGNTGTATTTGTAGTACTAAAATTAATGGTCCAAAATTTTTTGCTGTTTTTTTTTTATCAAGGGGGTCCTTCAAAATTGTGCTTGATTTCCTAGGGGTCCGTGGCCGGAAAAGGTTAGGAAACGCTGGACTAGATAATTCGCATCTCAGGCGGCTCGTTCTTTTTCATGCCATCTGTTGCTGTAACTTTTTTTTTTCTCTCTACTCAACAAGCACAGAACATCCTTGTCCTCCGCCACATGTTTGTCGAGTAGAGCACAAGACTGACGCGCGAATGTTCTAAAAGTTCATCTAAAGTCGTACAATTGGACTATTTCCAGTTATCTCCTTGTTTTGAAGGACGGGAACTGTTCTCATACGCAGTACGTGTTCAACGAAATTCCTATATATTTTGTGAACTTTTTTTTTTCAAACCCAAAGTGTAATTAATCCAGTGATAAATGTAAAAAACATAGTAATTGATATATATAAGCTATTCGCGGTAAACTGAGAAATTTCGAAAGTCCTGCTTAAGATCTACATTCCATATTAAAGTGAAACTGTGAAATGATTAAAAAAGTGAATATTTTACAAATTTGCTCATTCTTATACGTACGTGCATTAAAAAACCAGTAATCAAAAGAAATAATTTTAAGTATCCACAAATGTTTACATACAACTTTTAATTCAGCGTCAAGGTATGGGACTACTTTCTCTCCGTAAATTAGCAACTTTACCAGGTGCGTGCCAGTTAATATACGTGCAGGTAGGATCGGTGACATTTTTCCAAAGAATTATTTCAAAAGTGCTGAATTAATCGTGAAAATGGTCTATAGGAAAAGACACCTCCTTACATTCGGCTAGAATCGAACTCGCGGCCGTCCGAATGCGAGCTGGCCGTAGCGTGACCTAAGCACCTTCGGTTTTCAGCGATTACTCTCTGTATTTCGACAAATTAGCAGCATAATTTTCTAAGACTGATGCACCTTGGAGACTTACGGAATAATCATAATAAAAAATTTATATTATGAATAGACTTGAGAGAGAGAATTTCCAATTTAGAATTGTTTGATTTGTGAAGTTCATAACTGTTTGACGTTTGACGACCTCCCGTGGCGTCTGTTGGTGCGTCGCCATATTTGGATACGGGAGGTTCTGGGTTCATATCCTGGGTAAGGCATGGGTGATAATTTGAGTTAGGTCATACATTAATTAATATGCCGTCTACTGATAAGACTTCAGGCGTAACACCGCGGGACGAAAATAAGCTCAATCCAATCCATAGCATATCCAGAACTTGAGCCTCAATTTTCTCGTCTCCCCCCCCCCCCNCATCGTTTCCCCTACCACAGCCATTCCGCTCTTCGAGGTTGTCTTTTGTGGATCAAAACTACTTTTGTTTCTGTTAACTTATTTTAAATTTCTAGACATTTTTGAGTAGATTGGCATTGTTCCTTCCACGACAAGAACCGGGGGCTGTGGCACCGTCCACCATCCTGGATTCCATTACGTCACAGCCGCCATTTTGGATTCCTTCTCGTACAGTGACGAAGACGAGAAAACCAAAGTTTTCACTTCTTTACCGTCGTGTCCCTGGCAACTCCACGCAACAGGCGTACCGCATACAGACGTGCGAAACACACGGACTAAGGTCGGGCGTGTATGCAGTTCCGTCTTTTCCATAAGGGCACGTGGGGCACGATCCCAGGCCCCCCGGCCTGATGGGGGCCTCGAAATGCCGTCGTCGTCGTTTAACTTGCACGTTGAATTTTTGTAGTCATCTTGACATCAGGTTGCGGTAGCGTGCGGCAGTAGATTTACGTCAACTTACCGTCAACCTGGTTATCAAGGCGAAACTACGCCATCTAGCGGTCACCTACGTAAGCGCTACCTACGGTGCGTGCTTACAATGCGTAGGTGACGCACGCACATATACATAGATGTCGACGCTGACGATTGGATCGGGATTCCCCTCATGTTTCAAACTTAAACGATTCGTTTTGTTTACTTGCTTACTTAATATAAATTATAAAGTATCTTTACGTAAGTGTTGTGTGTAGTTTTGTCGTCTTGTTTAATTATGTCGAAAAGAACATATTTAAGTGGTTCAGAAAAAAGAAAAAACTTACAGCTCAAAAAGAAAATATCAGAAAACTACCTAAACTAACCTCATTTTTTACACTTGAAGAAAGTAACAGACAGACTGAATCTTCGACCTCGTCATTTCAAGATGCCTCTAAATCTCAAAGCTCAGAAACGGGGCCCACGTTTGACATAGAAGATAAAATTAGTGCTTCGAGTTCATCAGTTTCAGATTTAAAGACAGTCACACACACATCACAGCCTGGATCTTCCAGTACAAGCTACTGCGACTGGTGAATCACCCTAATAAAATAATTTAATTTTAGCTTTTTCACCCTAATTAAATAATTTCATTTTACCAACCACAAGTATTTTAGAAAATATNTCACCCTAATCAAATAATTTCATTTTAGCTTTTTCACCCTAATCAAATAATTTAATTTTAGCTTTTTCACCCTAATTAAATAATTTCTAAAATGGTTGGTGTTCATAAAATCTTTTATAATCTTACGACCCTGGTACGTACTGTGATGAGATTTTAACGGAAGAAGTACACGATATTTGGATTCGCAAAGGGCCAGAGTTTTTCCGAAATAAAAATGGTGACTTCTCAGAAACTTCCACAAGTTTTCCTGATCCAAGCGGGAAAACAAAAACTAGAAACTTGACTAAGGATATTTTCACTCGCAAATTGACGAATGGTGAGTGTGTGGAAAGAAAGTGGCTCCTATATTCGCCGTCAAAGAAATCTGTGTATTGTTATTGCTGCCGTCTTTTTAATAATACTACGGGCAATAGTTTGAGTTATTCTAGTGGATATAAAGATTGGAAGCATATAAGTAACTTATTAATGGAGCATGAGAACAGTTTACAGCACAGACAATCAATGATGAATTATGTTGCAAGAAGCAAAACTGCTGCACGAGTTGATAGTGGATTGCTTTCCCAATAAAGTGCACAGGGAAATTATTGGAAGAATGTACTTAAAATAATTGTTGCAGTTGTGAGATTTTTGGCTTCAAGGGGACTTGGGTTTAGTAGTGATAATTAAATTTTGGGGTCTCAAAATAACGGGAATTATTTGGGATGCTTAGAAGTAATAAGTGAATTTGACCCTTTTCTTGCTGATCATATGCAAAACTGCGGAAACCGTGGAAAAGGAAGTACATCATATTTGTCTGCAAATATTTGCAATGAATTTATTAATATAATGGGACAGCAAGTGTTAGCGACGATTGTTAACGAACTAAAAGCAGTGAAATACTACTAAATAAGCGTGGATTCCACACCAGATCTCTCCCACGTTGACCAACTGACTTTCATCGCTCGGTATGTAAAAGACGGAGAGTCTATTGAGAGATTTTTGCAATTTTTACTTACGGAGGAGCACAAGGCTCAATATATAGTAGAAACCGTTTTAAACTTTTTGGAAAGCCTTGATATTCCAATAAAGTACTGTTGCGGACAGAGTTACGATAATGCATCAAATATGGCTGGGAAGTATTCTGGTCTTCAGGCAAAAATAAAAGAAAAATGTGAATTTGCAATTTTTGTCCCATGTGCTTCATATTAAATGAATTTAGTAGGTGTTCAGGCGGTTGGATGTGTTTCAGAAGCCGTAGCATACTTCCAATTCATCCAAACATTGTTCAACTTTCTCTCGGGTTCGAACAATCGATGGGAAATTTTGACAGAATGTTAAGTGTAAATAAAGTTCTGAAGTCCCTCTCTGAAACCAGATAGTCTGCATACGCTGGTGCTCTTAACGCTTTGCGTAATGGTTACGGTCATATTTTTAATGCTTTAACATCAATTGCCAGAAACACCGATCAACCAGGAGAAACAAGAAACGAGACTCAAAGCCTTGCCAAAAAAATTGAAAAACTGGAGACCATTCTCCTAACGGAGATATGGAATGACCTTTTGGCAATTATCAATAAAACGAGCATGAGCTTACAGAATAATACCATGACAACGGACGTTGCAGCAAAACTTTTCGCATCTCTTGCCGATTATATCAGTAGCGCACGCAGTAACTTCGATCAGCACGAATCGACTGCCAAAGAAAAAAATCCAAATGCTGACTATAAAGATAATTCTCAAAGACAAAGAGTTCTCAGCACACGCATCACTTTTCTGGAAAGACATTCAAAGACTGCGCAGTTGAATGGCAAAGAAAAATTTCTTATAGGAACATTTCTTCCTATAATCGACACATTGCATGCTCATTTAAAGAAACGATTGGAATCATACAAGTAAATTAACAAACGTTTTAGTTTACTTTCTCAGTTAAAAACAATCGATTCTGACCAGTTGACAAATAAATGCAAAAAATTTGCAGAATTCTATCGCGAAGACATTAACGCTAATGAGCTCAATTTTAGAATGTTTTCATTTAAGGCAGTACTTGAAAAACCTTGCTAATGAATCAGCGGACTTGAGTATCTCAGCCTTACATAATCTAATATAGGCAGATAGATTATAAGAATCTTTCCCGAATGTGGAAGTTGCTTCAAGGATATTCCTTTGCCTAATGGTCACCGATTGTAGTGGAGAGCGATCATTTTCACGGTTAAAAAGAATAAAAAACGAACTACGAACCACTATGTTACAAGAACGACTTACTAATTTGTCAATCATGTGCATAGANAAATAATTTAATTTTAGCTTTTTCACCCTAATTAAATAATTTCATTTTACCAACCACAAGTATTTTAGAAAATATATCTTACGACCCTGGTACGTACTGTGATGAGATTTTAACGGAANCATTTTACCAACCACAAGTATTTTAGAAAATATATCTTACGACCCTGGTACGTACTGTGATGAGATTTTAACGGAACAAGTACACGATATTCGGATTCGCAAAGGGCCAGAGTTTTTCAGAAATAACTTCTCAGAAACTTCCACAAGTTTTCCTGATCCAAGCGGTAAAACAAAAAATTGAAACTTTAGGATGTTTTCACTCGCAAATTGACGAATGGTGAGTGTGTGGAAAGAAAGTGGCTCCTATATTCGCCATCAAAGAAATCTGTGCATTGTTATTGCTGCCGTCTTTTTAATAATACTACGGGCAATAGTTTGAGTTATTCTAGTGGATATAAAGATTGGAAGCATATAAGTAACTTATTAACGGAGCATGAGAACAGTTTACAGCACAGACAATCAATGATGAATTATGTTGCAAGAAGCAAAACTGCTGCACGAGTTGATAGTGGATTGCTTTCCCAATAAAGTGCACAGGGAAATTATTGGAAGAATGTACTTAAAATAATTGTTGCAGTTGTGAGATTTTTGGCTTCAAGGGGACTTGGGTTTAGTAGTGATAATTAAATTTTGGGGTCTCAAAATAACGGGAATTATTTGGGATGCTTAGAAGTAATAAGTGAATTTGACCCTTTTCTTGCTGATCATGTGCAAAACTGTGGAAACCGTGGACAAGGAAGTACATCATATTTGTCTGCAAATATTTGCAATGAATTTATTAATATAATGGGACAGCAAGTGTTAGCGACGATTGTTAACGAACTAAAAGCAGTGAAATACTACTAAATAAGCGTGGATTCCACACCAGATCTCTCCCACGTTGAGCAACTGACTTTCATCGCTCGGTACGTAAAAGACGGAGAGCCGATTGAGAGATTTTTGCCATTTTTACCTATGGAGGAGCATAAGGCTCTATATATAGCAGATACCGTTTTAAACTTTTTGGAAAGCCTTGATATTCCAATAAAGGACTGTCGTGGGCAGAGTTACGATAATGCATCAAATATGGCTGGGAAGTATTCTGGTCTTCAGGCAAAAATAAAAGAAAAATGTGAATTTGCAATTTTTGTCCCATGTGCTTCATATTCAATGAATTTAGTAGGTGTTCAGGCGGTTGGATGTGTTTCAGAAGCCGTAGCATACTTCAAATTCATCCTAACCTTGTTCAACTTTTTCTCGGGTTCGAACAATCGATGGGAAATTTTGACAGAATGTTTAGGTGCAGATAGTTCTGAAGTCCCTCTCTGAAACCAGGTGGTCTGCACGCGCTGATACTCTTGGCGCTTTGCGTAATGGTTGCAGTCATATTTGTAAAGCTTTGACATCAATTGCCAGAAACACCGATGAACCAGGAAAAACAAGAAACGAGACTCAAAGCCTTGCCAAAAAAAAATTGAATAACTGGAGACCATTCTCCTAACGGAGATATGGAATGACCTTTTGGCAATTATCAATAAAACGAGCATGAGCTTACAGAATAATACCATGACAATGGACGGTGCAACAAAACTTCTTGCATCTCTTGCCGATTACATCAGTAGCGCACGCAGTAACTTCGATCAGCACGAATCGACTGCCAAAGAAAAAAATCCAAATGCTGACTATAAAGATAATTCTCAAAGACAAAGAGTTCTCAGCACACGCATCACTTTTCTGGAAAGACATTCAAAGACTGTGCAGTTGAATGGCAAAGAAAAATTTCTTATAGTATAATTTCTTCCTATAATCGACACATTGCATGCTCATTTAAAGAAACGATTGGAATCATACAAGTAAATTAACAAACGTTTTAGTTTACTTTCTCAGTTAAAAACAATCGATTCTGACCAGTTGACAAATAAATGCAGACAATTTGCAGAATTCTATCACGAAGACATTAACGCTAATGAGCTCAAATCAGAATGTTTTCATTTAAGGCAGTACTTGTAAAACCTTGCTAATGAATCAGCGGACTTGAGTATCTCAGCCTTACATAATCTAATAAAGGCAGATAGATTATAAGAATCTTTCCCGAATGTGGAAGTTGCTTCAAGGATATTCCTTTGCCTAATGGTCACCGATTGTAGTGGAGAGCGATCATTTTCACGGTTAAAAAGAATAAAAAACGAACTACGAACCACTATGTTACAAGAACGACTTACTAATTTGTCAATCATGTGCATAGAAAGTGATATCCTTAAAAAATTTGACTTTGAGGGCATGATAGAAGATTTTGCACAACAGAAATCACGAAAGAACCCTTTAACATCAACATAACTCCAATTCCCAAAACAGTAATCACTTCACTTATATTTTATTTGTATAAAGCTAACCATAGTATTCAATAAAGTCACTACCTAAACAAAATTACATTCTGATGTTTTCATCCGGGGTTTTCCTTTTGGCTTTCTAAAAGGGCCCCAAACTCTATGTGCCCAAGGGCCCCTGCATGGCCTCAAACTGCCCTGTGTGTATGTGTTCGGAAGACGCCAAGAGTCGGCGATTCGCAATGCGTGCCCCATCGGAACGAACTTTGTAGACCTTCACAAGCATTGCCGCTGCCCACCGTTTTGACAGCTCGTCGAGACGTATGCCACAAGACATCACGAGTGCAAAAATGAAGGATATTGCTGTGTCCCGTGCAACGCCGAAGCCCTAAGATTGTAGAATTATGATAACCCGTGGTACATTAAAAAAGAATATGAGAAACCCATTGTATATTTTTAAAAAAATATTACGTGTGTTATGCCCTTCGAGACTCAGAGAAGAAACACGTGTAAAAAAATCACTTCTTGCATTATGCAGAATAATAATACACTGAAGAGCCAAAAAAACTGGTACACCTGCCTAATATCGTGTAGGACCCCCGCGAGCACGTAGAAGTGCCGCAAGACGACGTGGCATGGACTCGACTAATGTCTGAAGGTAGGCAGGAGGCATTGAAATCTGCGCCAATTTGAGAAAGGGTTGCACGACTGTCACGTTTAATGATTCTCGTCAGTCGTCGTTTGTCCCGTTCGTTCACAATCTTTTTTCCGGCAGCAGCGATATCGAAGATTTGATGTTTTACCGGATTCCCGATATTCACGGTACACTCGGGAAATGGTCGTACGCGAACATCCAAATGTTATCGCTACCTCGGAGATGCTATATCCCATCTCTCGTGCGCCGACTATAACACCACGTTCAAACTCACTTAAATCTTGATAACCTGCCATTGTAGCAGCAGTAACCGATCTAGCTGCCGACCGCATTGCGTTACTCTGATTGGTTCCATACCTCTGTTATTTGCATACGCACGCATATGCCCGTTTTTTGGCCCTCCTGTGTACATTATACACATTACATAATTTATTACACATTATGTATTATTTTTTAAAGAAAAGGGCATGCTGACCTGCTAGAGGAGTATGAGAAACTCAAACCTCAACATGCAAAGAAGAGGAAGTTAGCTGTTGCTATTGGCGATGTTGCTGGTACATCAAAAATAATGAAACAAACCACACTTCCAACTACCTTACCAAAGTCAATTAATTTTGAAAAGTTGGTTGTGAATTTTTTAGTTGATACTATGTCACCAATATCAATTGTTCAAAATAATTATTTTAAAGGCTCTAATTGAAGGTTCTCAGCAATTATCTAACCCACCATAAATTATGTGCCACCGTACTTTTAATAAAAAAAATTCTGAGTCATATATGGAATACGAAGAAAAAACTAAAGAAGTTTTAAAAGTGGTTGATTTTGTATGCACCACAGCAGGTCATCATCCAAAAGAAGCTATTTGGGTGAAATACCTCATTATATTGATTGTAACACATAAAGAAAAAGTGCTACACTTGCTTGCAGGAGATTTAAAGGATCTCATACACTTGACAAAGTAGCTGAACTGATTGTTGACATCCATTCTGAGTTTGATTTAAATTATCCAAAAATTGTAAAGACGATTACTGACAATGGATCAAATATGGTCAAAGCCTTTAAAATATATGGAAACCTGATTCAGAAACAGACACAATATGTGAAAGAGATTAAGCTAACATTGAAGATACTGAAGTTGATGATGATGATGATGATGATGATGATGATGATGATGATGATGATGATGATGAGGTGTTACGACTGAGAGAATTTCCCCAATCATCTGAAGATTTTGAGGAGTATCAACTACCTAATCATGAAAGATGTGCTACCCGCACATTGCATTTAATTGCTTCTCACGATATAGACAAGGCGAGATGTCAAAACAACTCATACACGAAACTTCATGATACAGTCTTGGCAAAATGTCAANTTCATGATACAGCCTTGGCAAAATGTCAAGTTGTGTGGAATCTGTGTTCAAGGTCTCCAAAAGCTTCTGAAACCTATTTAGAAAGAACTGGAAAAACCCCTACTTCTCCATGTCCAACAAGCTGGAATTCATATTATAATTCTACTCAAGATACATTGGCAGTGAGGGAGACTCTGAATGAAACTCTAAGAAAACTCGGTTTGGTAGCTTTTAAAGAAGTTGAAATACAGTTCCTTAATGAATACCTACACTGTTGCAAACTTATTGCTGAAGGCATTAGAAGTTTGGAGGGAGAAAAATAAACCTTCTACGGATGTCTGCAGCCTGAATTAATGAGAATATAGTGAATTTTAAGTGACTTAAAAATGGACAATCCAAAATATTGTTGTGTGTTAATAGATATCATACAATAAAGTCTAAAAAAAAAAAACGTTTTGGACGATTTTATCAATTGGAGGTACCGAAAGATAAAGAAAGCATATTAGCATCAGTATCTTATCCTTTTTTCAAACTGAAATGTGTGCCGAGGGAAAACAGAGTATACACAAAGGAATTGTTTGTTGCTGAGGTCCGAAAAATTATACAAGATATTAAAAGATTACATAATAATAATACTGAAAAGAAAAAGGAAAAAAATGAATCTTATTGTTTGTTTGTGGATGACCCTGATTCTTCTGTAGCAAGTGATAATGCAAACACTACCATTGATTTAGAAACCCTGCAATATTTAAAAGATACAAGTTTAGATTAATTAAATAGGTATACAACAGTAAAAAAAGTTTTCCTAAAGTATAACACTTGTTTACCAAATTCTGCACCGGTAGAACGTTTTTTTTTTTTTTTTTGGTGGTACGTTAACGAGGCCTCAGAGTCGAAACATACAGGATGAATTATTTGAGCAAATGGTAGTGTTAAAATCTCTGAAATAAATATTTAAATATGGTAACATATGTGTGGTAACTGGCCTACAAGGTATTTTATTTAAATAAAAGTATTTTAAAAATACTTATGTTGTATTTAAATACTTATATTTCAAACCATTTTGTATTTGAAATAGAAAAACAAGAAAGTATTTGCATTTTGCACATAAATACTTTTAAAAAACTATTTTGCACGTCTCTAGTTATGTGTTGGTCTGACATGTATGGTTGCTTGCTACACTTGAGTTAGACAGATGGTTTAGGCAGTGTTTTGGGTGGCCTTATATCAATTGTTTGATGGATGGTAGGAATGATTGTGGCATGGGCTGGCATAGAATATATTGGCATACTTGAGTTATGGTAGAGGGTATGGATGATGCGTTGGGTAGTATGTATGATTAATATGGGTGAATTTTCCTTGTGTTATAGGAGATGGTGTGTCTGTTTGGTATGTTGGGAGATCCGGTATCAGGAAATTTAGGTTGACTAATAGTAGGAATGACTGTCGAATGGGATGGCCTGTAATTTGTGGTTGCCGGGTAGATGTTATGGTGTCTGACTTTCTCATGGACTCTTTTGTATTTTAATTGTAATTCTGTTCGCTTCGACCATTCCTTTGTCAGTGTGAGGCGAATGTTATCCGAACTGACGATTGACTGCAGNGGCTGCAGTCTGAATGAAGTGCGGTTCTAATTTCCAGACATGTCACATTGTCTTAAGTGGCTGAAATTATGAAAGGAGGCATGTGAGAAATAGTTTAATGATTTTTTATCTGAACTATATTAGGTTAGTTTAGGTTTGATATTTCTGGGCTTTTGTAAGTTAGGTTATGTTAGTTTGACAAATGGT
>NQII01007004.1:0-94254 GCA_002778355.1 Clitarchus hookeri | reverse complement strand
AACTGTGGCGTTAATCGGTTTACATACTCGCCCACCCTGTAATACATTTCAATATAAAAATCGTGATACTTACGTAAAACAATAATAAAGAAACTAATAGCATTTATAGTTGAAAAATAACAGAAAATAGGCGGATTTTTCTGACTATACATTTCTGATCGTCTAACTTATGTCTATTATATAATTAAAGGTAAATTTTATAATTCATATACCCGTCATAGCCCGAATTTTTAAAGCTCCCTCCCAGCATTATGCAAACAGTTAGTTGTAATTTTAAAACAGTTGTACGGGCCTTTTTTGCAACATCATCCACAAGGGGTTTGGATGATATTATATAATTTTTCAAACTATTTGTAAGAAAGATTAACTTGCTGTCTGCCATAAATTAAAAAAAATACTCTTACATAGCATAATTAGAAGCGCGGCTGAAGAAAATTATGAATGATATTTTATGATGCATGCACACAAAATTTAACAAAAAAGAAAAATATATATATTACAATTATTTAGCAACAAAAATTATTGTGTTTTTCAGTTAATAGTAACTAGATATCTATGAATTTCGCGACAAATGCACCGTGATCCTGTCTGAAGTTTGAGAAAGACTCTCTTGTTATTTGTAATTGAGCCATTCGAGGTTGTGAACCACCAACACGCGCGTAGAAAGAGACCGAGAACATCGCGTACAACTTAGTAGACAAGATAGAATGCTCATCATGAATACACCAGCGAATCAATAAATGGAAATGTCTGGGGGTGTATACATAAATGTCGGGTTCAGCCTTCCCAGCAAATCAACTCGCAATTCGTGGTCTCTTATAATAATAATATTATTACGTCTCTACGTAAATATTTTCACGAACAAATTTCTTAACCTACCGTTACTTGTATACCTTTCAATGTCGCAAATATCAATAAAAACTTATCGTGAGCTGTGCAACAGTTATATACCAGTCAGCATTACAATTATTTTGACGGTTTATGAAAAAGCTTATCGTGCAGATAGAGAAATTTAATTTAATTTATATGGACGAGAAAACTGAGTAGGAAATAGGCGCAGAATGATATTTCAGCGACGATTTCTTAGAGTTGTTGTTGAGTTGAGAAATTTGGGCGGCTCTTAACAGCGAAGTCTTGAGAGTCGATGAAGGTGATAGAGGTGANCTCTTAACAGCGAAGTCTTGAGAGTCGATGAAGGTGATAGAGGTGATTATGGAGCAGCGCCGGAATGAAAGAGTGGGGAAACGGGAGATCCCCGAGAAAACCCGCCGACCAGGCCGTAGCAGGCCGTGCTAAGGGTGTACGCTTTTGGGGGTAGTTACCGATCGGTTATTGAACCCGGTTCACCTTGTGGGAGGCGAGCAGCCTAACCACTCAGCCACCGCGGCCCCCGATTTCTAAAAGAGGGTTTAACTTAATTTAAAAGTTTTTGGAATATGCCGAAAGATGCCGTTAAATAAATTAATCTGACTAGCCTACGCCATAATTTAACACTTGGAGCATTATGGCCGACTGCAACTCGGGTTAAAGTATAAAAAGAAAATTTATCTGCCACTGAAATCTAAACTGGCATAAATGAAGGTGCATTGTTTTGTTAATACTTGTCGGAATCATTAAATAAATATGTAGGTCATCAACACTTATTATCGTGAATAAAAATAAATATTTTTTTGTAACACAGTAAGTGAAAAATATAAATTGAATGACCTGTTATGGCAGTATACTCAGTTATAATATATTCACTGTTTCTTNGCGGCATCGTCCGGCACGATTCCCACATGCGAAAACCCGGTAGTTACCGATCGGTTATTGAACCCGGTTCACCTTGGTGGGAGGCGAGCAGCCTAACCGCTCAGCCACCGCGGCCCCCGATTTCTAAAAGAAGGTTTAACTTAATTTACAAGTTTTTGGAATATGCCGAAAGATGCCGTTAAATAAATGAATCTGACTAGCCTACGCCGTAATTTAACACTTGGAGCATTATGGTCGAGTGTAACTCGGGTTAAAGTATAAAAAGAAAATTTCTCTGCCACTTAAATCTAAACTGGCATAAATGAAGGTGCATTGTTTTGTTAATACTTGTTGGAATCATTAAAGAAATTTGTAGGTCATCAACACTAATTATCGTGAATAAAAATAAAAAATTTTTTGTATNATTTTTTTGTAACACAGTAAGTGAAAAATATAAATTGAATGACCTGTTATGGCAGTATACTCAGTTATAATATATTCACTGTTTCTTCACCCTTTTTGAGTCTAATCTCTGAAAAATCATCCCAAGTCTGACGAACTTGATTTTTTCGTAGGTATTACATGTATTACAAGCGTTTTATACTTCTGTTAACATATAAATATTAGAATTTTTGTTACATCGGAATGTTAATTAATTTATGTCTATAAAATATTATGTTTAGTTTATGATTAATACGGATAAAAAAACTGAGAGAAAATACGTGTGTTGGTAATGCTTAGCAAGAAATAGTTCTTACGCAAAATGTTTTTGCTCGGAGTACGCACGAACGCGGAATGAAGCTATGGAGGTATCGAAAACGTGACGGTGTTATATGGTAAAGCATAGACCAGCATGAATGGTTTTCCTATAATGGTCGATAAAAGGGATACAATTCTAGTTTGTCTAAAATACGTACAGGTACATGTGTACAGAGTGCAAAGTGTTTATTTACTTTTCCTCTCTGTAAGCCATAAGGCGGCGTGAAAGATCTGAGGCCTTATACATGCACCATACTTTAAGGTGTCTTGTTAGAATTCGGAAGGTTATATTTTCTATTTCAGCCAGTTCTGCTGACGAGTGGCATTTTCCAGGTTGTTTTTCTATTCCAATTACACTGAAGAGCCATAAAAACTGGTTCACCTGCCTAATATCGTGTAGGGACCCCGAGCACGCAGAAGTGCCGCAAGACGACGTGACATGGACTCGACTAATGTCTAAAGGTATGCAGGAGGCAATTCACACCATGAATCCTGCAGGGCAGTCCACAAATCCAATCTGCGCCAATTTCAGAAAGGGTTGCATGTCTGTCACTTTTAATGATTCTCGTCAGTCGTCATTTGTCCCGTTCTTTCACGATATTTTTCCAGCCGCAGCGATGTCGAAGTTGTGATGTTTTACCGGATTCTCGATATTCACGATACACTCGTGAAATGGTCGTACGCGAACATCCAAATGTTATCGCTACCTCGGAGATGCTATGTCCCATCTCTCGTGCGCTGACTACAACACCACGTTCAAACTCACTTAAATCTTGATAACCTGCCATTGTGTAGCAGTAACCGATCTAGCTGCCGACCGCATCGCGTTACTCTGATTGGTTCCATACCTCTGTGATTCGCATACGCACGCCTATATCAGTTTTTTTGGCTCTTCAGTGTACAAAGGGAATGTCGTTGTAGTACTCTGAAATTAAACTTCCCGATTCCCGGTTACCCGGGTTATATTATTATCATTAGTAGGCCTGATCCAACACCAACCGACTCCTTACTCGGTATCTTAAAACCAACACACATGTGATATATTATTGTCTTGCAGGTAGATGCGGGAATAGAACCAGGTTCGCCTATTTGGAAGGCGAGCAGTCTGACCACTACACTGCCGCGGCCCCTCGGTCCCAGAGCATCGCGTAGCCAATTCAATGATGACTACGCCCACGTCAAANAAGGAACCACCACTCCTTTTCATCTTTGTGTAGTTATTTACCCTTGTGACGCGGAGTAATCTTATTTTGTGCTACTGAAACAAAGCCGATTACGTTTTCATTCCCTCGACGGGTGAGAGAGAACGCGCGCACTTGGAAACATTCACTCAATTATCAACATGTAGCCACGGAAGCAAGAAACCTAGAATTATTTTAAGCAGGCTATTTGAGGGGGTTGGATAGCAAACAACTAATTTTATATCATGTAAGATGCACCAGCGGAATGGTATTAGTTTGAGATCTGTATTGTGGCAAAGCGGGATCGAATGAAAACGAAAAAATTCAGTGATAATGAAAGCTACAGCTGTATGTATACCGGCGATCCCTCTGGTAAATAATGATACAAAATTCGACAGGAAGGGATTAAGGGCGTAGGGAAAATTATGGGTACTGAAAATATCAAGAGCAAGGGAGAGACTGTAAGTCGTCGCTATGAATTCGAATACAGCTTTAACATTTAAATTGTACTGTTTAAATAAGTATCAAATAAAATATATTTATATTCGTTTTATGTAAGTCGGAGTTACAAAAGAATTATAACAAACACTTTTCGTTTCAAACAATTTCTCATTAACACATCACCGACGCACGTCCATGGCGGTAAACCTCACATAAGGCGACCGGATACCCAACAAGTAGTTAATCAAGGCTTCCCCAAGATCTTTTTTAAACGCGAACATCTAACGACACAAGGTCCACGCAACGATATATGTAAATTGGAAGAACTCACGGCGTGCTGGAACGAGTGAGT
This sequence comes from Clitarchus hookeri, assembly GCA_002778355.1. Taxonomy (NCBI): domain Eukaryota; kingdom Metazoa; phylum Arthropoda; class Insecta; order Phasmatodea; family Phasmatidae; genus Clitarchus; species Clitarchus hookeri. The sequence continues at coordinate 89,790 of NQII01007004.1, read as the reverse complement.
ACGCAGTGTTTCGCACGCCCTTGGTTCAGGGGACTTGTTGTAAAAGAGTTTCTCTAAAAAATAGTGTTGGCGCGTGGACGTGTTGTGTCTCAGTAAATAAATTGTCTAAGAAATTTGGATTTTCTCAGGAAAAGTTTTATTTTCTAAAAACTTCATCGACGTTTCCCTCTTTTCACTTTTATTCTAAAAGAGACATTCCAAAAGGAAAAATTCAGTGAAATGTGCTACACTCTTACAAATTTCTGTAGCTTTACAGATTTTTTTACGGAGATGTAGAGTTATTTTACGGAAAGTCACTCCGTAATTACGATTTACGAAGATGAGCTCCGTGAATATAAAATACGGAAGCTCTTCGTATTTTTATGGCTTCGATTTTGAGACACGGACAATACCGATGATACCTGATGCGTATAAAATCCCATTTTCAGAATACTACTTCGTGTAAAATAGTAGTAGGTGAGTGTCAAACCATTCACGGAGTGCCAATTATTTGATTCTTTTTCAAATTTCGCTACAGGACAAAACCTTCTTTACATACAGTGAAATACGCACACAACTAAAATAAAACTATTTATTCCTTACCTCGTTTCATCCAAAAGACTGCCAAAATATATCCAAATGTCCTTCTTATATCCTCACAAGGATATAGATATTGTGGATATCCTATAGACATCTTTAGATTTAGACACTTACATAGGTAATAGCCGTTGGATGTTTTATAACATGTAATGGATATCCAGGAAGTGGTAAGAACTCATATCCAACGGATATCCTGAAGAGATTCACTTCAGGACTTAGATGACTTTAAAATATTGTGGATGCAATTGGGATATCCAGTGTATATCCTTGCTATGTGGGTTTTTACAGTTATTGAGTGTTAATATTTCGATTGGTGTTACAATCCCACTACAGGACAAAATATTTAAAAACTTTGTTTAATTTCTCCGTTATACACAGTGAAATGCATTACGGAAAAAAAACTCTTCTTCTTAACCCTGTTTGTAAAGCTGTAATAAAATAACAAATTCGCAAGCTTTGGAACATGACTGAGAGGTGAAAATTCATAATTCTGCGTGTGTCCCTCATTTACAATAATTATTCTTGTAAATTCGTGGTTGCTGAGTGTATTAAGGTGTTAGATTGTCAATTTTTTTTTCCTAGTTCAAACCCCGCTACAGGAAATTTTCTTTTTAACTTTTTAAGAGTCATTTTTATACAAAGTGAAACACCAACATAACAAAAGCAAAACTTTATTTTTTTGTTACCTCTTTTTATAAAGAGCAGATTTAAAAAAATTGCATGTTTATGGACACGCTTCGCGAATTCACAGAGTTTTAAGTGAAATTTGCGGAAAGAACTTCATTGAAAATAACGAAGAGTTCGTAATTTCAGGAAGACGTCTGGATAATTTGTAACCGGTGCTTTCCGTAATTTACGGACACTTTCCTAACAGTGTAGCAACAGATGTGAAGTGTTTGCGTGGTTTTCCCTTAACAGGATTGAGAATAACACAAAATAGCGTCTGCAGTTCAACACTTTACCTCCCATAGTGTAGATAATAATATTCCCAGCGTTGAAAACATAATAAGCAAGGCATTCAGCTTGAACGAGCGCATGTCGACACCTTGTGGAGATCATCAAAAGTTGCTGCTTAACTGCCTGGTATGACCTTGTGTGGTTTAAATTTTTTTGACCAGAATGCCGCCCGAAGTTATTTTATATTTGTACCATATATTCTCAAACTTATAAGCATTATCTATGACTACCTTTTCCTCAGATAAAAATTGTATAGATCACTTGGTTTATGCAAAAAGACAAGTCAAAATAAAAATTTTATAGTTTTTGTAATGTACAAAATATATCAACCAAAATATTTCCAGAAATTGCGAAAAGTGCAACTGAAAGGTCTTGTTTTAAGTAATTTTAAAGTGTGTTTGGTAAAAGTTTTTACTATAAATTTGGGGATAGCCACAAATTAAAATTTTTAAGAATTTCCTTATTTTCAGATATTTTTTTGAAATTGCAAAAACATTTACTTGTTTAGTTTTATAGACGTGTGGAATTATCTGTTGGCATATTATTTCAGCGTGAATTATCTAATTTCTGTTCTTAAGATGGTTTTCATAAGACAGTAAAATTGTGATTTTCTACACGTATTTATGGGAAATCTATGAGCTGATTTTTTTTTTTTTTTTTTTTGCGAGGAAAGAGTGCTTACTGATAACGTCTAAAAGTTGAACCATGTAGGGTACAAATATAAAATAACACAATTTTCCGGCGAGTCGTCGACGGAAATAATGCACGCCAGTTAAACGTCTTGTGCGTAGAGGCAATACCGATTTACGCACGCCAGTCAGCGTCAGCCACAGCGCTTCACCGATTTTTACCTCTACCACAGAAACATATTTCAATAGGCAACCGCCTTAAGACCAGGTCAAATTCTGCGTTGGCGGTGCGGAATTAAGTCTGCGGGCGACTGTTTTACTCGGCCACGGACGAGGCTCAGGCATGCGTTTACGATTTGTGTGATGCTTAGCTAAACCTCATGTTCACTGAATTAAGCAAAGGAACTGGGTAGTAAGCACAAACATCATTACAACCGACTGATGTGACAAATATAATGTGTGAAGTGGCTTTATGAATTTGATTACAATATACAGGCTGATTCTAAAATCATGGGACAAACATTGAGGGGTGGTAGATCTCACTAAAACAAACAATTAGTGGGCGGAAGTGACGCGTTGAGGCACAAACACAAAAACATAACACATTAACGGAAACATAAAATGTTCATTAGCAGCATACTTAACGACTGATTCCGTTCAGAAAATGTTAAAACTGTTGCTAGAAATGCATCCACCAACAGTCACGCATGCTTGGCGACCTCTACATATGGCGTGATTGGCTGACAATGGTGGCGTGCGTGAAATACCCGGCGTATTTGACTCGGTTCGCCAATCACTCCACCGACGCTACCAAGCTTGCATTACTGTCGGTGGTAGCAATTTTGAGCAATTATTATAAACATTACTGTGAAAAGGCATTTAGCGGCGACGTTGTAAATAAACAATGTGTTGCATTTAATGTGTTATTTTTGCGTTTGTGCCTCAACGCGTCACTCCCACCCATATATTCCTTTACAATAATAGTTTTTTTTAGTGAGCTCTACCACCCCTCAATGTTTGTCCCATGATTTTAGAATCATATGTATATGCCTGATGTGCACACTAAATTGCTCTGGAATATCTCTGCCGTCGTACCCAAGGGATCAGGCACGGGAGGACCAGATTTAATTCACACGCTGCTGAGAAACGGAACACGTGTAGTTCGGATGCCAAAATTACATGAACTGAATTCTAAAAATTGCATGAATATCCTTGAAATCCCCTGTCCACGCAGATCACATGTATCAGAGGAATAATTAGTGAATGGTCCATTCACGGTTACTTCCAACTTTTCTGAAGCCCTGCTGATGTTATACTTCCAGGATGATACTCCACCTCAAGGAAAATGAAGCTTAACCGAGTCGAGAAAATTACAACAAAGGAACAACGCACCGCATTCGTGCGCACTCAGTGTTTAAATATTTCACATAAGAATGATTTATTATCAGACATTACCTACGTACCTATTTTCTAACTGTTGTTATTCAAATTAATAATAAATAGAATGTATTACAATTTTCTGATAAAATATATGTAAAAGTTAAATTTAACGAAAAACAAGGCACTTTTATGTTAACAGGTTGTATAAAACGCATGTGACACGTGGCATTTTTAAGAGACAACCAAACACGTCATACATGGAGTGATTTTTCTTAGGTTTGATTCAAAAAGTGAGAAGAAACCGTGAATAAACTATATAGTCTGTTCGCGGTTAAGTGAGCACTTCCGAAATCCCCGCGTAAGATCTACTTATCTGTTACTTCTGTATCCTTCCATCGTATGTAAAATTAGCATTGTCACTGACCCTCTCACTTAACTCGTGCGCCAATTAAGTTTAACTGTGAAATCGGTAAACTCGCACAGAATGTAAAATGTAAACAATACTCTCACTCTAATAGGTTTAAATCAGACAGAAAATTATCTGCATACATTTAGGATCTAGAAATTTAGAAGTTATAATTTTAATACGTCGTTAAGATATTGGAATACTTTTCGTTTCCCGCGGCCAACTCTACTATGAACATTCCAGTCAGCGTTTCCATTAAATATATGCAGTTAGAGGAGGTAATTTTTTTTTTCATAGGTTGATTTTAAAAGTGTTTAATTTACTGTGAACCATCTATAATTATAACTTACTAATACTCCTAGCTAATAACGTAGTGTCACGTAATAGTCAAACACAAATATTAGTCATTTATCATGATACTATCCTACGCAGTAGAATGAGAACAAGAATCAAGCAGGAATTTCAGAAGTGTTGATTTAACACTCTTTAACTACGAACAGGAAAATCCCGCGAATTTATTTAAAGACTGGCTTTAAATTCAACGAAGCGTGTTTAAGTGAATTTAGTAAATTGTATCACAGATAAATTAAAGATAAGGTAAGGGTTGCTCACGATAAAGTGAGAACTTTTGAAATAAACATTTGAACAAAACTCTTCCCGTAACTATAAATATGTGCTACAGTACACGCTGGAATTCAAGCTCCCAGTCAAAGTTGACAGCGAATAAATAAACATATAGGTAATTCACGGTAAAGTGAGCCCCTTTTGAAGCCTTCTCACTTGGAATAATAGTCAATAATTATATTTTATTACAGCTTTAGAAGTTAACTTTCGAGTTCGGTGAAATACGCACACCGTTTTTATTACTTACACGGCAATATTTATGTTAAAATGTGGTGGAAGGATAGGGGAAAAAAAAAAGAAACTAGGGCTCACTTTACCGTGAACAGCTCATAGTTTTAAGACTTAACGTTGTATTGAGAGTGTAATGTTTAAATTTATAGGCACTGAAGCAAGTGTTCCTGGTTTTGTACACATATTATGAGCACATTCAATTTCCTAATAATTAGGGACACCCGATTGACTGAGTGAGTGAGTGAAGATATTTGGGTGGCTCTCAACATTCAGTTCAGGTCTTGAGAGCCGATAAGGGTGAGGCAAGGTGAGTATAAAGCAGCGCCGGGAAGGAAAGACCTAGGAAACGGGAGGTCTCCGAGAAAACTCGCCGACCAGCGGCATCGTCCGACACGATTTTCACGAGCAAAAATGCGGGAGCAACCCCGCCGGGAATCTAACCCGGTTCACCAAGGTGGGAGGCGAGTAGCATAAAAACTATACCACCGAGGCCCCTACAGACGCCTGAACTTCGCGAAAAGATATCCGCGCGTGTTAAATTTTAATACCGTACGGGTACAGCAGCAGTTTTCTTTCGCGTATTAGTCGCGTGTCTTTGCGAGAAAACAATTATTTTATTATCTTTTTTACTTGGCTGGCCAGTCAGAATTAGTTTACTCCTGTAGTCTGCGTCTGTGATTCTCAAGCAGACGCCTAAAGCGCGTAAACAACCAAAATCATACTAGCAAGAAAGTGATCCTGAGATAAATTGTTATGAAATACGACTGGTAATAAAATATTTTCGCCAAAATCAGGTTTCCCTGCCAATAATTCAATGCCTTCAATTAGGTTTTGCAAGAGTATTTAGAGACGGTTCATTTTGCATGCAGAGGAAGTTTACAAAATGAGAAGAGAAGTAGATACCAAGCGGGCATTTCAGAAGTGCTCAATTAACCGATTTTCGTGTTCTGTCCATGTCCCCAGCACTGGTTTACTGTTTCCCCTCGACGTCTGTCAAACTCACGTGTTCAGATAGTGACGTGATTGTTTGCATTTTTTTTTTCTCGACATAATTTTATAAAATACGTATAATTAGCGTAACTTGAACATATCTCAATGGAATAAAAACTTTGCATCACGTGTTGACTTCTGCACTGTACACAATTTTCACTCTAAGTAACAAACCGTTGCTACCGTGTCAACGGCAGAAGCAGTTACTCACTAAGGCAGCAGAAAATGACAAGATAGTTTGCAGTGCAATGAACTCGCCAATTTTTTTAGTCCGTATCTACAGCGTGGATTGGTGCAAAACAACTCCCGCAAGCGATAGGTACACTGCATAAAATGTTCTGTATTCCCCAAAGGAATTCATAAGAAACTGGTTGCCAAATATATTTTTGGAACACTGCAAATAAACGAGAAGAAATTTAACAAAACCTTAGTGAGGAATGCGTAAAATTGATGTTGAATTTTAACAAACAAGCGTTGTAAACTTAGAATAATTGATAGACACTGAGCTACACAACCAGGTTTGTACGTTTTGTAAAATAATGCTTTGTGAACATACAATATTTCATCTGTAGACTTACAATAAAATCTTTGGTAACTAGTTATCAAAGTGTTTGTTACAAATACAGAATATTTTTTACTGTGTAGGATAACTGCGTTGTCCTCCATAAAATTTTCACGACAATTTGAATTTCAAAACACCCAAGCTCAGATCTTTTTTCACGGTTTGACGATTTTTATTCCTACGCATGAGTGTCGCTCATGTTCTGCATGCATGTCCGTTCTCAATATCAGCACAAGAATAATTTAATACTGATCGGCCTCGTAAACTAAGGAAATTCTTCCCAAAAGACACGCGACCAATTACTAAGGGCCGGAAAGTGTGTTGAGAATTATTTTGAGGTAAAGATAGATTTTAGAAACGTGCATATTTCAATTACTTATGCAGTTGGATAATAGTTCATTAAGATACGCCCAAAACAACTCTGCGACGGAAAATAATGCAATCCGGTGCAACATTGTTTATAGGCTGTTAATGGTTAGCAGTGAGCACTTCTGACATCAATCTCTGAAAAATGTCCCTGCACATACCTCCATATACTTTACCAGGCACACTTACTTACATTCGCCCTGTTAAGTTGGCAACGACGTCGGGAAAGTAGATCCATGTCTTAACGTTGAATTAAATGTGATAGGTAGGGCCAGTGACTTTTCGCGTAAAAATCGGAGCACACAGTAGACTTCAATATTATATAACACACCTCAGCTGTTGTTATACCTCTATTGGCTGCTGGTGCCGTGTCCGTCTTTGACCAAGCCACTCAGGACTAAGTAACTCCGACACTGAACCTTCGTGATTCGTGCGCAAACTGTTAACACGGGTCGGAACCATTTTTAGCCAATCAAAGAAGCTGGACGTCCCTGCAGTGCTATGGACTGTATCTTGTCTCGAAATCTTCTCGCGAAATATCACTGCCCCTAGTGATAGGTAAACATTTGTGGATACTGAAATTAATATTTTTTCTTTCTGTTTTTTTTTGTTGTATTGCATACAAGTGTAAGAATTAACGAATTCGTTAAATATTTACCTTTCTAAATAATTTCATAGTTTCACTTAGATCGCACATGGATAAAGTGATCAGGCACGCGGCAAAATTCATATCACTTACGGAGTAAAAATAAATACACTATGTACATACAAATAGATCATAAACTGGGCTTTCGAAAGTGTTGCTTTTGCCATGGATAGCATAGGGTTATTGAGGTAGCGGCCTGAATCAAGAGTGCGTCCAGGACTGTGCAGTCTCACCTGTAAATTTCCCGTCTCTGCCAAAAAAAACAGGGGTGCACGTGGGATAATGAAATCTTAGACGACGCGGAAATCTTGACGCGAGAATCAGACGTACCTAGCGACGAGTCCCTGGTATAGGCGTTTCACGATAAACTGAGCACTTTTTAAAGACCTGCTTAAGATATACTTTCATGCATACTGTACACTATTCCGCCATATGTGAAATTAGCATGGACCTGATCACTTTATGCATGCGTCGATCAGGTGAAACTTTGATATTACTAGAATAATAAGTATTTGCAATTGACTTATTCTTAAATTTATGTGCATTAAAAAAATAAAAGAAATCATTCCAGTATTTACAAATTTTTTTAGCCGACATTTTTAATTCCGCGTTAATACGTGAAGTTACTTCCCTTTTGTCGTTATAGACTATTCACGGTAAAGCAAGCATTTTTTGAAGCCCTCTCACTTGGAATAATAGTCAATAAGTATATTTTATTGAGGCTTTAGAAGTTAACTTTCGAGTTCGTTGAAATAAACACACCGTGCTTATTACTTACATGGCAATATTTATTTTAAAAAGGGTGAAGGAATAAAAAAAAGATTTGATAGGAAAAAGTACCTATAGGGCCTCAAAAGTTCTCACTTTAACTTGAACAGCTCATATCCACTTGCCGCACGCCGATAGAAGTGCCTGTTACAATTAACAGAAAAAATTTTCTAAGGTTATTTTAAAAAGTGCTCGAACAACCCGAGAACTACCTTTACGGAGGAGGATAAGGGCACAGAAGCAGCAGCGGACAGGAACGAACAAACAAACAAACAATCAAGAAGCGAGTCCACGTGCGAGGAGCGTGCTCACCTGGGCTGGGCTGCATGTCGCTGCGGCGGCCGGGAGATACGGCGGCGCTCTGGACGCCCGTCTTCCTCGGCGGCGGCGGCNCGGCCGCCCCTCCTCTGCCCCTGCGCACACAACACACCACACACGTGCCCGTCTCTTTGCACCGAGAGGCTTGTTACGTGCGACGAAATGCTTGTTTCCGTATTGTCGGACATATATAGTCTATTCACGGTTACCTCGCACTTTTCTGAAGCCCTGCTAAAGTTGCTTTTTTTTTTCAGGATATCCATCCGCCTCATGCAGACAAAGCTTAACCGAATGTAGATAATTACACCAAAGTGAGTACTCAGTGTAATAATATTTTGCATAAGAACTATTTATTATTAGGCATTACCAACACACCTATTTTCTCCATGCTTTTATTCATATTAACCATAAATAAAATATTATAATTTATAGGAATATACGTAAAAGTTCAATTTAACCAAAATGAATTAGTTTTTATATTAAACCAAAAATAACGCATTTTTATATTAACAGATGCAAAACATTCTTGTGATACATACCATATTTAGGCACTAACCAAAGACGTCATACATAGGGTAATTTTTAAATTGTTCGATTGAAAAAGTGTGAAGAAAACGCGAATAGAGTATATTTAATTGCCCCAATAAAATACATATGTTTTTTAGTAAACGAAACTTGGAAAACTCACAAAACCAATTTCGTCCGACTTACAAATTACACGCTTGAATAAACACAACTTCTATGTTGGGACAAAAGAAATTACACTGCCAACAAAACCTTTATTGAATAAACTCCGTATATTTGTTTGGCCACTCATTTGATTGCCTTCGTTTGAAAATGCAGCTCAGGTGTTCGTGATAGCGGCAGTGCATGTCAGTGCATGTATCGATGCTCAATAATGGTATAAGCGTCATAATAAAACCAGTTCAACAGGGAACTAAAATGTAAAACGTGAAATATTTATTCACTTACGTTGTCCAATATTTGAATTGTAGCCTACATATTTAAAAGCATTCCCGTTTCACTCGTAGTCACCTTAGCTGAGATTGCTAGGGCGTCGTATCGTTTACGCGCTTACTATTTGGGTTATAAAATGTCAGTCGGGTCCCTAACTATTTTATATTAACCGAAATTCCTTAATGAGCGTAGAGCCAAGCATATCTTATTTCAGGGCAACCAAAAAGGAACAACTAAATAATTTGATTTCAAAAACAAAATATTCTATTGCATTTCATACAGTTAATTTTGTTGCGCCGAACAAACATTTTTTTTTATTCAACAATTCTTTTTTTCTTAGTGTAGCACCGCCACTCGGTACCAATCGGTTGTACACACCTTTGCCTGATTAACCCTTTCAGTAACAGTGTTTTATTTACGGGACGATGCACCGGAAACTTACTTAACGATATACAGGTTATGCAGCAGGAAAAATAAGTGCAATAGAATAGGTTATTCAGGAGTGTGAGACATCATACAGATTACGAGCCTACATTCCGGCGTCTCATTTACAACTGCAGGACATACCATGCAGCACGGACACACATATATTGCTCTCGACATATGGCAGACCGTTATACCGATACTAGTACACTTCTGAACAAAAAAAAATTGTTAGTTACATCTATAAATACAGTATTATAAAACTCAACGTCTCTCTGTCTGTCTGTCTGTTTGTCTGTTAGTGCGCGTATCACTCGAGAACCACTTATGCGATTTACATGTTTTTTTTTATTCATAGCTGTGTTCTCTGGCCAGGTTTTAGTATATATTTTGTTACGTAAAGTAACTTAAGGAATAAGCAGTGACGACTCCCAAAGCTGAGCCTTGACTTGTGGCAGGTTGGGGATTATCTCGGGGTGGCGGAGTCCTGATGAAAGGTCTGTCTGGCATCCTGGAGGGACTGGGCTGCTCTGGGTGAAAACTCAGTGTGCATGTCTGAAAATTGTGGGTACCCAGGGGATCAGTGTGAAAGCCCCGGCTTAGGCCGTGCTGATCGCGGGTCGGACTCTGGGTGGCAGTGGTTGAACCTTCTGCTTAGAAGGAGATCTGGAGGTGGGTACTTGCCTGGAGGGCGGGCATCTTGAGTACTGGAAGGGTCAGTAGCTGCTGCCGTGGAACGCAAGCGTGCTGATTCGCGCTAGGGTGTCAATTTCAAAGGGTTGGTGCTCATCAACGAAGGGTCGACGGTCTGGTCCGCCTAGTAAGAGGACTCGTTTACAAAGCGGGTTTGTAGAGTGAGGATAGCACTCGGCCCCATCAAGGTGGCGCATGCAGATTCAACTCTGCATGTTGCTGTTGACAGGTGAGGTGGAACCACTCTCGAGTGGAGAACGTCCACCCACTGCGATTGGAAAGAGCGATACTCTTTCTATTGGCAGTATTCAACTACTGTCAATTAGAGCACTGACCAAGCTCAAATACATCTAGGTTATGGACGTAGTCCAAGTCTGCGGGGGAGTGCGCACCAATTTAACAGCTTGGTGTAAAATTAGCTCACATTTTCTATATGTGAGCACTGACTGGTGTGACAAACAGACGACGGTTCTGAAAGGTGGGAAGTCCTGATCGCACTCCCCTGGTAACAAAGCTCTGAAAGATGTCCCCTGTAATATCTTAACGGATCAGGCACAGGGGGAGCAAGTCTAGGGTCACAAACTCCCGCACGTGATTGGCGAAGACATGTTGTTTCCCCATTAATAACTTAATATTTATCAAAGAAAGAAATTTTATTAGAACTGTTTTACGAGAAAAAAAAACCTAAACAATAATTGTGTAGTCCACGCTAGCGGAGCCGCGGGCACACCTAGTCACTTATACTTATACTTTAATATATGACTTAGAGGGTTAAGGTATGGCTTCACCTGACTGAAGAATGTGCAAAACTCATGAAAACATTAGTACGCACACTACCAAAATTGTCAGACCATTACTTTTATGTTGCACACGAATGCCCGATACATGCACAGTCTAAAAAAAATCCTTACAAAGTTTTCCTTACAGCAAAGAAAATAATTTCTTTGGGCCTGTTTTGTTTATATCAACACAATAATAGTTTAATTCAAAGAGAAGGATACAGAAACATACAAACATACGTTTGCTGTTGATAAATGTTTTCTTTATTAGTTTTGGTTTAATGACAACGTTGACTTTCTTTACAGCAAATAAATAAACATTCCTTGAGCTGCTTTGTCCACAGTAAATAAATATTTCTTCGTTCCATAGGTAACGGTTTGGCGGTGTTAAGTGTTTTCTGTCGTTCGCTGTAGTATTCAGCACGTTACTGTTGTCTGCACGCGAACGTTCATAAGCAATATATTCTGCAGTTACGAAACTGCAACCGAGCAGATGTACAGTCTTCCTGCAGACGTCTAATGTCATTCTGAAGCGCAGTGATTCTCCCAGTTACTAACATTAATTCCTCCCAATAGGTGACATATTCTGGCCCATGTTACTACCTCACATAATTTACATACCTATTAAATTTAGTCTAACAGCAATAAGGCGAAATGGTTCTTTGGTGAAGGGTGTTAGACTAATAATATAGGGGTAGCGAGTTCGATTATCGGATCTGCCATTGGTAGTAATGTTTTTACTGAATATAATTTTGGAAGGTTTATTACTTCTCTCTTGTTTCCTTATCGCGGTTGTTTTTCAGAGCACTAGTTTTCTTTGCAGTGTAACTGATATTACCACAACTACATCTGCTGATCTACTATAACGACAATGCAAGGTTATCATAGTCGTTACTATGATCAAACAAAATTATGTTCGTGGCAAAGCTACTTTGCAGTGTTTCATATTCAAACATTTTTCTTTGTAGCAACAAGCCATGTTGAGCAGCAAAGAAAGCGTTTTTACAGTGTACCGGATGTGCCAAATTATTGTTCAGACTCTTCGAACGGGAATAACAGAGAAACTGTTAAAGACAATCTGATGGTACTACTTGTATTTACGCTCTAAGGTCGACGTTGGGTATGTGCGAATGTGAATTACAGTCACGATTGTTCAAAATGCCCGGCATCAGCAGCTAGACGTCGTTTGCAACGCTGGAGAACAAAAACTATAAACAGTAGCTACGGTTTCCATTGAATTGGATTCGATTCGCAGGCGGTCGCAATCACGAATCTCGTGAAATTCAGTGTCCGTGGTTTTGTAATGTACACGGTATTCATCGGAGTTACCCACAGACAAAAATCTAACAGCTTTAAATCTGGAGATGAGGGTGGAAACTCTACACTTCCCCATCGGCCTATCCACCTCCCGGCAAATGTTTCATCCAGTTGTGCACGTCTCGATGGTAACGTGGCGGTGCACCGTCATGCCATGAAAATAAATCATCATCTGGATAGAGTTGGCGAACAGCTGGCATAATGATCGCTTGCAACATGGTGCGGTAACTTTCACATGTCACCGTTCCGTCAGAGAATAATGGCTCCACGAGTCCTCTGGCAGACATGCCTCACCGCGCTGTTGATCCACGAAGACTAACTGATTGTTCTGCGACGATGTGGGGATGTTGATCGGCCCAGTGCGCACAGTTGTGGTGGTAGAGAGTTCCATTCGATTTAAAGATTGCCTCATCGGGACCAATCATAATCAGCTGGGTCGTCTGTATCCACAGTGTGAAGTTACATGGGAATGTAGGGCATCTACTTTACTTACTTTAAAATACGGTGGACACTTTATTTACGGACACTTGGTTCATGCACAGCTTACCGAACGCTATTTGAATTCTCGGGTAAATGTGTGAATGTGTGCCACACGTCCCCGCCCCCTTATCTCCCCCCCTCACATTATTCGTACGTTGCCATTTCTCTTCTGGTTGCACCGTCCTCTCTTCACGTCACACACAGCTTCGGCCTTCTCGAACCTTCCACACAATCGTGTCGTTGTTACACGTGACAGCGGCGCAGTAACTAATTCGGCCATCCATCGTCTCTGTGCCTCAATAATGTTCTCTCACATTTGCGATGACACTTTAAAATCTTCGTACATTGCTCAGGAGAAGACCTTGTCACCTCCGCCATTTCCTTTAAAACAACAGTGCCGCCGCTCGTGGCTGCAAACGGAACTGAACAGCATAATGGATACACGTGCCGGCGCCCACTCAACGAACTTATAGCGTCAAACACCCACTGCCACAACATATTGTCTTTAAGTTTCTCTGTTATTTAAGTACAAAATGTGTTAACATAAATTCGGGAAACGCGTTATTTTAGCTGTGGGAAATATTTTGCAATAATTTAAATATTTAAATGTTTCTATTTGTATCAAATTATAACCTACTTAAAGAACTCCGTTTTCGCAGCAGATATTTATAATTGAACGAATTATGTTCACATGTTGAATATTCTGTCGTAATTCTGGATTAAGCAATATATTATATTGCAAAGTTTGAATTTATATAGATGTGACAACAGATTTAAAACTTTTGATGACAGCTGTATTTATTTCTCCTTTATTTGTGACTGTTAATATGTGTGTTATTTCTTGCACGAACGTCACAGATTGTATTTTTTCTGTAATGCAGAGACAGTTATAACAGATTTATAAGTAGGCCTATTTCCAGTATTAAAATATTACACCATAAACTGTTATGGGATTTAAAAAAATAAATAAGCGTGTTTACCAAATCTCAATGCCAAACATAATTGTATTTTTACTATTTACGGATGTAAACGCTATTAGAGAGCGTGCATAATAGTTACAGAATAAAGTTAACGATTATTATTTTGGCAGGGGCAAGAATATATCACAATTCTAACCACGCACCAACTTATACACACAAATGAACGAAATGTCTAAATTTATAACCAGCTTTAAAGTGGCATCTTTGAAACAAGAGCTCGCCTTGCGTTGAAAATGTTCCCTGTGGCAAACTCTCCCAGGTGAAATCTCGTTTTATTCCCAACCTAAGTAGAACTAACCTTTACTGAATTGTACAGAAAATTGTAGCCAGTATCAAGAAACTAAGAAACGGCAGTCCAAGTCGATAGTTTTTGCCTATTTTACGAACAAATCTTCTTCCAGAGTGACGCAGTATTCTGGAATCACATGCTGCGCCGCAGAAAAATAAACAAATTTACAGCGCAATAAATAGCTTCACGTGGACACTGCTCTGGTAAAATATTTATTTAAAAAGTTGGCCAAACTTGCTGCCATGGATTGCCATTCCTTGGATTTTCTATCGCTGTAAAAATGCTTACTTTGCTGCAGCGCATGATTTTTTGCCGCAAAGAAAAATTCCTTTAAATACGAACCACTGCAAACTAGGCTGGCTACAAACGTTGTTTTTGTTTGTTTTTTACAGTAATGACTATGATAACTTTGCAAAGAAAGTTTGTGCTCGGGAAAACAACTGTGATTAGTAAATAATAGAGCAGTACCAAACATATCAATATTACATACACTAAAAAAAACTTAGGCAGCTCAGAGTGTCAAACCCACAACCCCAGTGCTACTAGTACAATGTCCTTCACCTAACGAACACTATGCTATCCTGCATTGAGACTACTATTGATAGCTAGGTACTTTTAGGTACTAACATGGGCCAGAATATGATGTCACCTCTTGAGAGGAATTGAGGTTAGTGATCTGGAGCAGAATTTCCCAAAGTATGGGTCGCGACCCACTGGTGGGTCGCAGATTAAAATTTTCTGGGCCCCGCAAAATATAATTTCATACATAAACATATGCATGAGTTATAAATGTCATAATTTAGAACCTACACACATGCAATGCAACTGTCAATCAGACGTAAAACACTACGCAGAGTACGCAGTGAGTGCGATCCCCGCCGCCACCACTCGCGGAAAAAAATATTTTTAAACTAAATTAGTAATATAACACATTGTGAAATGCTGTTTGATTGGGTATCCTTTCATTAAAATTGTTATTTAATTCTTCAACTTTTAAAACTATTTTAGTAATCCTACTACTCTTCACCTCCTTACGCTACGTAATAAATACGATGTGAACATGATGGAACAGCGAAACGGTACGTTTCTCGCATAAGGCATTACAGTGGGTCCTGAACTTTGGCATTTTTTTATGGATCGCGGTTCACAGAACTTTGGGAATCACTGATCTGGAGTATCACTGCACTTCAGAAAGACATTAAACGTCTGCAAGAGGACTGTACATTTGTTCAGTTGAAGTTTCATAACTTCAGAATATACTGGTTTACGAACGTTTGCGCGGAGACAACAGTTCCATACAGTGAACTACACAAAAACATTTTATCGTCGCTAGTCCGTTACCTTCGGTACGAAGAAGTGCGAGTATTTCTTTACCGTCCACAAAGTCATCACAAAGAATGTTTATATCTTTGCTATAAAAGGAAGGTAATGTTGGCATAAAGCTTGTAAAGAAAACTTTTATTAACAGCAAGTGTATGTTTATGTAACATTCTCTTTGAATTAAAGCAATAATATGTTACTGTGAACAAAAAAGTCTCAGAGAAATTATTTTCTTTGCTGTAAAGAAAACTTCGTTCGGATTTTTTTAAGTGTATGCTGGCGAACAGAAACTTGTAAATCTGAGTTACCGTGTTTAACAGTATATGTCCCGTGCTCTCGTGATGACGCTTAACTGTCTAAAATTTACTTTTATATTCCCTGAGATGGTTTATCGAGATGCCAATTCCCATTTTATGAAAATTCCAAAGCTATTGGAAAATAGCTTTTTACACTTTTCTCATCGTAATTTTAAAAACAATTTTGACTTAACACGATGTAAGAAATTCAAGGAAATGATTCAAATCTAAAATTCATTTAAACTTAAAATTTCTTTTTCAAATCAAATGAATTATTTTTGAAATCTGAAAACCAGGAACTGGGTTTCAATTTCTGGCTACTTCAAATTCAAAATTCACTGATAAGTTGAAATTGAAACTACAGGTTAACAACACGTTGCATTCCCAATACAGCTATTTGTGCTAGCGTAGTGTGTTCATACACAAACATAATATTTACGTACTATTTTTTTAAATTTGTTAAGCAGTAGGCTTAAATCAAAGACTCCCATGTTCGTTTAAATTTGTTTTTAAAAATAATATTTTATCCTTTGTTAGGATGCTGATTCGTACCACAAAACAAATGTTCATATTACAAAAATATGGAAAGTATTTTTGACATTTAAACAGTCTTAAGAGTGCGTGAAACACAAATTATCACTACAGGTTATTTGCGGTTAAATGAGCACTTTTGAAGTCCTTGCTATGAATCTGATTTTGTAACCTTCCACAATATATAAAACAAATTTTGTTAAATACCCGATGAATTCATTAATGTGTGCATCGAGTCTAAGTGCAACATTTTTAGCTACATATGTATATACCAATATCAAGCAAATTCTTATTCTCGTGTGCACAAAGCGAACATGAAATAAAGTAAATAAATGCTGTCCACAAATTTAAGTAGGTCTATCATACTTCCAGTACGATGACGTGTAACCATTTTTCTGCACTGCTACCAACTTTACCAGAAGCATGCCAATCAGTGTTTTCGTTAAAATATAACGAGAGTCTGTGCGTCAACGAGACGTTGTTTACGACGGATGCGTTTGTTGGAGACATCATTACTGCGTAGTTCCCCAACCCAACAGAACCTCCCAAATTTACGTAATATTGGGTGAAAAATGGTTTTTTAAAAATTACAATAACCTAACCAAAACCAACGTATAATACACGTTGAATGAGTGTTTTCGCAGCTTAAATTAGCCTAGGATAGCTGGTGGACAAGTAGTTCATTTTCACACTCTCACGTGCATTATCCATGACCAAGACGGTCTACAGACTCTTATAAAACATATACATTCAGAGACGCTCGTGTTATCAAGTGGACTTCAAAAGCTCTCAGATAATCTCGAGCCACCTAAGTTATGCACTATTTTATTCATGTTTACACGTAGTCATATCTGAAAACCTTAGAAAGAGCGCTCCGATTCCAAACTCCGTTTAAGTAGGAGCCGTGGTGTAGTGGTCAGACTACTCGCCTCCCATCCAGGCGAACCGGGCTCGATTCCCGGCGGGGTTCTTCCAGATTTTCGCATGTGGAGATCGTGCCGGACGATTCCGTTGGTCGGCTGGTTTTCTCGGGGATCTCCCGTTTACCATCCCCTGTATTTCAGCGCTGATCCATACTCACCTCACTTCATTCTTATCGCCTCTCAAGACCTCGAGGAAAAATGATAACACAAAATAATTATAATTCTTCACGATGTTTCGGGGCCTTTAGTCGTTCTGTGTTCCCTTTTTTGGTTCATCTATTATTTTCTCTGGTTATTTTTGTGGTTCCTGTTTTGTTCGTAGTTTTTATTTATTTTGTTTTGTAATCTGTCAAGGAACACTTTTTCCTGACTTGTATTTTGTTGTGGTTTTTTGTCCTATTTTTGTGTGCGTTTTTATCTTTTATTGTTCAGCTGTCTACACTTATGTTCTTTTTTTGCACTGTTTTATTCATTTGTGTGGTGTTTTAGTTTTCGTCAAAGTGTTGTCTTTACTTTTTGGTTTGATTTTATTGTATGTCCTGTTTTCTAATAATAAGTTGCTCGTCCGTCTTTTCGTCGTTTCCACTATACACATATTTGTTTTCTATTGACAAGGAAGAAGCTTTTCCTAACTATCTGTCTGTGACGTTGTAAAAGGTTTCTTTCGTTTTTTGTCTTGCCGAGTTCCGTGTGTGTGCGATTTTTATTTAGTCTTATGGTCGGCAATGCACACAGTCCAATCATACAATCATAATAATCTGAAATGCTTTTTAGAATAAAAATGACTTTAATGTAATACTTTTTCGCTTATTATATTTTAGGTACGAAAATCCCGGTACAAGATATTAATGCAGCACAATGACGTGAAGGACGCAGTTATCTTTACCACTGCCTCATAGAAAGTCTCACAAAGGCGAACTTTCTGCGGGAAGCCTACATACCAATTAGTTTTTTTGCGCGCAGATGCTGTGATGAGGCGTATTATGTGTGTTGCTTTGGCTGCCCTTAGCGTTTAAGCGCTTCTAGATTTTATTTTATTGCGTTGGTGTATGTGTTGGCTATTCCTACATATAACATACTGGGCGTCAGTGTTCATTGCTGTGTCTGTTGGCGAGGAAAAGTGTTGACTTTATTCACCAAACATGAAATTAAGGAAGATGGGGGAAAATTAAACTTGATTTCTGAATAATTTACTAGAATTTATAATCACTTATTACGTCAAGATTTTAGTAATTACCACGAAAAAAGTGTAAACCACTATTCTCCTATAAACTTGGCATTTTCATAAAATGGGGACCGATATCTTGTAAAATCTCCTGAGGGCATAGAAAAGAAAATTTTAGACAGTTAAACGTCCTTGAGGGAGCACGGGACATATTGCAAAACACAATAACTGGAAAATACAGGTTTCTGGCAGCCAACACTGAAAAATGCAAGAAAAAAACAATTCCAGACAGCACGTTTAGCCAACAGAAGGCCTCGCAGAGAGCTCGAAGTAGCATCTGGGTTTTCTCAGAGATGGTTGAGGACTTTCGGAGGCGGGTTGTACGATGCATCAAGGGGAGGTATGGCCGAATTCGGTGGATTATGACTTAGACGTCACGGAATTATGAGGAGAATTCTGCCTCCGCTTCTAGATCCCGCTCACTCAAAATACATCACGGTAGACTTGACGCTTCAATCAGCCGCTTAACGGGAGATATTTTCCGCTTTTGAGCCGCGGAGTCAAGGGAAAGATAAAGGCAATATTAGAAAATGATTGCATTAAGCTAACCAACCGCCTCCACGCAAAAGGGACGGAACAAGCGCGCAAGCTTTTCATCGTATGGAACTTCATGTAATGCATGCCAATATTTTGCGGGTGGAAAGTTTCATAGACCTATAAAAGTTTTGCCGCTTATCGTATAGAATTGTTTAAGATAGACCATTCTTCCATTTTGATGAGCTGCAAAAGAATGTTTGCAAAATGAGAGATATCTTAAAAGTTATATACCTGCCTAGTCTAAAAAGGTTTTTTTTCTCGTGTGAAGTCTTGTTGCGAGTACGTTCTCTGAATCGTTTTAAAAACATACATTTCAGATACTCTACGACAAAGATTTCCTCTTGGCTGCGCAGGAGTAGTGGGCCAGGTAGGCCATGCCCCCCTTCCCCCCCCCACATATCTACGTCCAATGCTGAAATTTAGCAAACGAGTTTGTATCGTCCGAGTGTGGCTGTCATAAGCTAGTGCGGCCAACCTTTTTTGAACAAGTGTGTGGAAATGGTAGCCAGAAATAACACGGTAATAAAGTTACTACTTTCCCCTTCTCTCTGCGCCCCTCTTGGATCGTTGAAAACACGCCCATCCTATTGTTAACGAGATTCTGTTTACACCAACAGAGTTGCTAAATGTACCGATGTAGTTCGACAGCCTCTTGTAGACGGCACGGGCGCAAAGGAGGATAACGGTTGCTACGCTGTGAAGCATTGACTTTCCAATCTTCTTCAGTTAAAGTGCCCTCGGTGTAGAAAAGCAGCCAGACAGTCTGTGTGCTGATTTTACTGTTCGCGTAGCTTAAAAATACATCAATCGGTGATTATTGTGTGTGTGTCGGTGCATTTGTGTGTATGGGTGTAGGAGCATATAGGNACTGTTCGCGTAGCTTAAAAATACATCAATCGGTGATTATTGTGTGTGTGTCGGTGCATTTGTGTGTATGGGTGTAGGAGCATATAGGATGCATGTAGGAGCATATATATGTGTCTATGTTTTCATTACAGAGTATTCTACATGAAATATAGCCCTCTCCCACATAATATAAATGTCTACGCACGCCTATGCTTGGCTGCCGATATTTAGCGAAGGGTGACACAATGATGCGAATCAGATTCCTCTTGCGGTCCACGTTCTTATGCTTCAGTGGCTTACTCGCTAGGAATCCTTAAATATTCCTCAGGGACTTTTTTTTTATTATTTTTAAAATTTCCCTACGGAAAATATTCTTTACGAAAATATTTCGTGATTAGTTGTGCTTCAATAATTTTTTCTTCGTTTTGGCATGTATAGTTAGGTAACTCTTTTCCCTTCAGGCAGCATTTGTGTGAACGTCAGTCAAGAAATTTCTTTTTTAACTAAGCAAGCGATTAATTTGTTTTTATATGCCACACTGGGACTTCGTACACAGGCAATCTATTTCAATGTGCGGGCTGCATTTGTGTTTAACTTACGGATGAATTTCTCTACTCGAAGATAATTGGCGCTTCAGAAAAAAAAATGGGTATTCTGCACACTTAACCTTCTCCCAAAGTTTACTACGTGCACTAGTCACATATGCTACAGCACCAATGCTTCGTAATTAAATTACAATGGTTTCAGTTCCCAAGTGCCCGAAATTCTAGAACTTTCTGAAACCCGACGTCTTGAAAGCAGAGGCGTTGTCGTGAAGAAGGAGCCGACCTCCTGATCTCACTGATATTTCGCCAACGACGACGTATTGCCATCTGAACTAGACAGGTGTCTAGTGCGGGCACCTAGTGACAGACGCCAGAATTATAGCCCATTCACGGTTACTTCCAACTTTTCCGAGGCCCTGCTAAAGTTCTCCTCCTAAGAGATTCCCCGACTCGTGCAAACAAAGCTTCACCAAGTATAGCCAATTCCACCAAAGGGACAACGCGCCGCATTAGTGCGCACTCGGTGTAATAATATTTCCCATCATAAGAACTATTACTTACTAGGCATTACCAACACACCTATTTTCTCCCTGTTTTATTCGTCATTAATTACAAATGGAATACAGTAATAGATGTACAGAATATAAATGAAAGTTTAATTTAACCAAAAATAAGGTACTGTTGTGTTAACACAAGTATAGAACACCTGAAACACGTGAAATATTATAGCAAACAACCAAACACGTGATTAGTAGTGTGATTTTTCAAATATTTGGTTCAGAAAGTGCGAATAAACCGCGAACAGACTATGGCGCCTCCATCGCCCGCTAATCAGAGGAGGGAAGTAAGTTGCCCCTGTCGGTTCGGTACGCAACCAGCCGAGCAGATTTCTCTCGTGGGTGGCAGTGTGCCAGCCATCACATCTGGGTGAAGTTTTGTTACCACAAACAAAATGACGACGGTTTCTCACCCACCTTATTCACCGAACCTGGTCCCCTGCGACTTATTTTTGTTACCAATCAAGAATATGAACCTGGAATTGAGGTTTTTTCAGGACGTATAAGAGGCGAAACATACATCGCTGGAGGGAATGAAGAACATTACTTCGGACGGGTTTAAAAACTGTTTCCAACAGTGGACACTATTTTGAAGGCGATTATATTTTAAAAAATTTTTGTCAAATACATGATGTTTAACAAAATAATTCTAGTTATTTTTGGATTCACAATCGTATATTAAATAATCGCCACGGACGGCTGTACTTTGGGGCTCGTTTTACCGTATTTCGCAATTCGTAAAGCAGCCAGATGCCTCATATACCAATAAAACATATTTTCAACAATTTCACGTAAGCTGAGCGATTTTAACGTGTCAATTTTTTTTTAGATCACTCCTATTTTTCACATGAATCAAGATGGAAGTCTTGTTAACAAAATGCACAACAGTCTGAGATTCAATTAACTTCAGTATCTCTCTGCCACATGATACTTTTGACCAATCTGTAGTTCCGTAATAAAAACGACAATTTATGTACACTGGGCTAGCTTTGAGCTTGGAAATGATTGTTTGTGTAATTGATACAACAGCTGGCGTAAAGGTCCTTAGGCACCTTTCACGTGGTGTTAAGTATTACAGGACTGTTTGGATAATTTTATGGGGAAGCTACTTACATAGTACTTGCAACGGGCGACGGATAAGCAAACATAATCAGAAATAATAAATGACAGAAATGGCATAACGGTTTAAAAATAAATATTTCTTAAAATTCTTCTCATTAATAACTCACAATAATAGAACCAATGAAAACTATACGTTAAGATGATATTCTGAAACGTTCGTATTTCCGTATGAGGTAAATTACCATCTTTGCTTAGTCAAGGGCCCTTGGCGACTCAACTGATGAGTTTTAAGCAGCACTACAAACCCATACTAAATATGGGACTTGAAAAAATCCTTCCAGTTGGCAGGCAGCACTTGAGCTCCTAGAAGACAGAAAGAGAGCTTACATGCTTTCACTAAGAATGCAGCAACGCCCACTTCAACGATGGGAAGGAAGGGAGATGCATTCTTTGTGGAAACGAAAGTGAAGTAAAGCGCACAGTAAATAGCATTTCATTGGCTTTACGTCTCACAGTAACGCACAGTAAGGACAAAAGTAATCGGGCCTGCTGGTTTTAAGTAAAAGGAAAGAGTTTTAAAACATTCGTCGTTCTCCTTTTAATGTTCTTAATCTTTGTTGTATTTGTTATAGCAGGATTCTAATTGTTTATATTTAAGGGTGAATTATCCCCGACATATTGGAATCTCGTATTTTTTGTTACATCCTAAGCTTGCACGTCTCTGATAAAATTTTCTGTACAAACTCGGGCGGAAGCTTTTGCGAGACCCGCTACTCGACTTCATGCAAGTATTCATGGAGGGTTCATTGGAATAACCTCGCCAACGATACTTGTTGCCGCACAAGTAAAGACGAGTGCGTTTTTTATGATTTTACTTCTGCAATTGAGATTCAAGGCCATTCTTTACTAACGATTTCAGCATTAAGCGTTTATGCACAGAGCCCGATAGTTTTGTTTTCACAACTGGAACTTTTGTGTTAAATAAAACACGAATGTTTGCCATAATTTTCACACAATTTTGTCTTAGAATCAGTAAATATTTTCATGTTGTTTTTTTATTTGTGTTTAATAGTGTTACGCTCTTTCTCAAAACAAAATAAACTAAAGTGACTCTACCAGTCTCTCTCTGGTTTGCTAAATTTTTAACCTTGTAGGAAACCTTCCATCGAAAATTGCACATGAACAAACATCCATGAAAACGGCCAGCAGATTGCCAAATATTCCATAGAACCATCCATACAATCGACCATGTATTCTTATATGAAATCGCCCAAAGAATTTTCCATCGTCGCATAAATGCTATATATGCATCATTTGTATCGGCTGTTCATAGCTGATTCAGTTCTTTTGAAATCCCTGATTAGGATCTACATTAAAAAAAACAATAAGACATGTGAATGTGTTAGCAAAGAGCAAATTCGTAACCCGGTGCGTATAGAATAACGAATACCAACTTCAGTAGTCATTCATTTTAAATTTACACTATAGTCCATTCACGGTTACTTCCAACTTTTCTAAAGCCCCACTAAAGATATACGTCCAGGATATTCATCCGTCTCATGCAAAAAAGCTTAACCGAGTCTAGACTTACACCAAAAAGACAGTACACCGCATTCGTAAAATAACTATTTATTCCTAGGCAATACCAACACATCTATTCTCTTTAAGTATTAACCAAATATTATAATTTATAGATATAATAAAAGTAAAATTTCAAATGATTTATAAATAAATTGTTTATATTAACACAGGTATAAAAATCTTGTGATACATAACATCATTACGAAACCACCAAGAACTTCATATGTATGGTGATATTTCAAAGGTTTGATTTGAAATGTGTAAATAAACTGCAAATAGACTATATTCGCAATTTACAGCCAATTCTTTGAATTATTTTTATTACTTTTCTCCTAACTACACTAGGGGTCAGCATGGTAGTGGGTAGGTACTGTACCATACGTGTAGTTATGTGATGCGTGGCGGGTCCCGGGGATAGGAATTGCGCTGTATTCACACCCTGAGAAATAATGCCCGGGGATGTCCCGAGATATAAGAATACGCTGGGATGAACCTCAGTGGGAAGGAAAAAGGGAAAGTACTGAAAATTAGCTGATATAAGCCCTCGGCGAAGGAAACAGGGTAACCCCCTGGACGAGATGCTGCCGACACAGCTGCCGGGAATCCCCGAGACGCTTGCTACACCCCGCTCTCCACCCCTAGTTTGAGCGAGCGAGTCGCTGACGAGATCGAAATCCTATACAAAAAACGTGCTAGGGACGCCGGGGAAGTCCCTGTTTCTGTAGACACAATCTGCTGACAGCCAAGTTGAATATATCGAGAGGCGGGTTAAATTCAGGAGCAGCCAAGACGAGCGGCCATTCAATGGTCGTAGGGCAGTTGTGAGCATTCCGTTGTCGTCGGTCGTGAGCAGTCAGTCGTAGACAGAGAAGGCAGTTAGGCGAGAGGCAGTCATATCAACGGGCCGGAGTTCGGGGCCGGCCCAGGCATTCAGTCGTGGTCATTCAGTAGCGAGTGAGCATTCAGTTGTCATTCAGTCGTGGGCGAGACAGAAAACGTAGTTAGACGAGAGGCAGTAGTATCAACGGGCCGGGGTTCGGGACCGGCCCAGGCAATCAGTTGTAATCAGTTGTTCACAGTCAGTTGTTCGGGAGCAATTATCGCCAGCCGAGACGGGAGTAGTTCGGCAGTACAGCCGAGGAGACGAGATAGATGTAACCGTAACGAGAGAAGCCAGTTGTGTAACGAGAACAGTGCCGAGAATATGGGTAAATTCCCGGAAACGAGTGGCAGCCCAGTCCTAGTGGCGCCATTCCCCGAGAAGGCGAGTCGTGAGCCGAAACTTCATGTTTAAATTCCCGAGCCAAACCGAGTAGAAGTGCCGAGAACTTATGAGTTCATTTCCGAAACGTAGTGGCAATTTCCGTGGTTAGGAATGCAGACAGAAACGCGATGGCCGGAAGAAAGACGAGGAGGAAGCAGTCTCCAACCAGAACGCCCGCCGGGATCGCAAGGAAAGTGCGAGTCACGGGAGAACCCTAATCCCGGGCTTCAGAGAGAGGCCGTCAAAGCCGCAGGAAACAGCCAACTTCGTACAGCACGTCAACGAGAGCCAGTCCGAGGGCCCGAACCAGGGCAACCCAACTCACCAGGCCTTGCTACCAACGACGACAACTCACCAAAAGCCGCAGTCAGAGATAAGTAGAGAAACGTCTCCCTTCAACAAACCTTCCCCAACGCATAGTATTCAGCCCACCAGCCCTCCAGGCTTACGACTAGAGGGGGCTCAGTCTCGCCAGGGTGTGTAATAACTATGTGACCTTCTGATCAATAAAATCCTGGTGTGTTAACGAACGGAGAATACGAGTATTTGTTTACCCCTAAAGCAACATCCTCAGGTGTCATTAGTCTGCACCAATAAAATTTAACTATATGAACTACTGGTCACTCCCTTTATAACTCAGGTGACCGAGTACCGACATATGGCAGTGAATTTTTTTATAAAAGTGGATTGCAGATGTGCACACTTTACCGTGGAAAGCCTATACTTAGTTTTACTGCCCACCATGATACATAAAATGGCTGAATACATTTTCAAATGTCGTTATTGTTTGATTAACCTTGCTATTATCACCTGAGTAACTGCCCGAACGAAAAAAAATCTGCTTGTTTATTTTCGGCAGTTAACATGTCGGAAGATAAACCCGTCTGTGAATGTATAGCTGTTCAAATAATTTCGGGAATCTCTTATTTGCGCTTTTTTTGGAGTAAAAATGTCTACACATCTTAAAAATAATAACGGGAAAAAATGGTATATCCAAAATGTGAGGCATAAAAGCCCGGTGCACATAACCACTCTATCCCGATAGGCTAATGGGTGGATGTTTTACGTACTAAGTTAACATAAAACCACATTTTAAAATATTTTGCTTATACATTGCTCGCCCAGTGGTCTGAAATTTGAATCTCGTTCACCGAAAGAGCCTTCATTTCCTTGACAACAAAAGTTATATATTTATACAATTATTTTTTCTTATGTGCGTTTCTTATTCCTTATTAAAATCGCTATTTCTTAAAAAGGCGAAAGTCACATTTTTCATCAAATTGATATTTCTTCTAATGCATTCTTCGACCATATGCCCACTAATTCATGATATATATAACAGCATTCGATGTGCAATATTTCAGGACTGTTAATTGTTGACTTGTTGTTAATCGGTATAACATCACATCTGTTAGGGGTGGAAAATGTGTGATGATAATGCCAAAACATTATGTCTCTAAACTATTTCATTCAATGCAACTTACTGTTAATATCTTATTTTTCATATATATAGGGCCAGGCAATGAAAGGGTCTAATGAATTATTCTCTTATCTCCTAAATTATGTGATGAACATCCCGAACTAATATGACGAAATTCATTTATTCTCGTAAAATATTATTACTAGTGATTGAAAAAAGAGAACGTATGAATTTAGATCAGTTCACTTATTCGTGTAATTAAACATCTGTAATATGTGTCTATGGTCATTAGAATATCATAGAAGGCCATTCTAAATTGATAATTAGTCGCTGTGTGTAATTTTATTATTTTCTTCCTCTCTTCCAATTATTTATTTTTTACTCTTTTTCCAACAGCCCTTTGTAACATAAAACTTAATAATAAATGCACATTAGAAGATATATGGTTAACACGGAGAACCTCACGGATAGTCGTCGAGAGACCGTGCCTCTCCCCCCCCCCTCTCATCACTTCCTTTTTCCATCACTTTTCGCCTCATAACTTTATAATTTACTTTTATTCAATGTGCTGAAACATGAAATTAAGCTGTTTAATTGGAAAGCAGTGCAGCCAACAAATACTGATCAACTACAGCATATGAAGTTTTGACATTTCGTACCCCATTATTGGAACATTAAAGTCAAAATATTAAGCTTTTAACAATAAAGGTGAATTATGAATAGAATTTGGCGAAATAATGACGGTGATGTATTGTAATGGGTCCAGTGTAGGAATATTTTCACACAATGCTGCCTCAATGGAGAAAGACCGCCCCCACAACACAGTGTAAAATGAAGCGTGCCAAGCAGCCATTAAGAATGAAGTTACCCTAGTGCCAACGAGTCAGCAAGATGCGGTACGCTTATATTCGACAATAGAGAACCGGCCCGGCTTCGCCCGGAGCGATACTTTGAAAGACAAAAATGGTTACTGGGAATCACCCTTAAAAGATAAACATATGCTATCACGGACTTTTCTGTAGACCTTTTTGAGAGCTACAATTCTGTAGCACATTANTAAAAGATAAACATATGCTATCACGGACTTTTCTGTAGACCTTTTTGAGAGCTACAATTCTGTAGCACATTAATTTGATGTAGCTCTTACAGCGTAAGCCATCTAAGCGCCCTAAAATCGGGGTTTTTCGACTTGATCACAAACGGTTCGGCATTTCTCTACTATGCTTACATTAAATATAAATGTTTTATATACCAGAAAATTTCTCAAAAAATTCTTTAAATCATGGTGAAAACCGCATCAAAATCCATAATGTAGTTTAGAAGTACCAAGTGAATACACAGACAGACCCGGATAAGCGACTTTCTTTTATACTATTTAGAGATACGCAGTTGTTACAATGTTAGATACATACTCTTTTTTTGGGCGATAATTATTAATGAAAGAGTATTTTGATTCNGATACGCAGTTGTTACAATGTTAGATACATACTCTTTTTTTGGGCGATAATTATTAATGAAAGAGTATTTTGATTCCTGGATTATTATTATGTCTGTTTGTGTTTTTAAAAAATTGCAATATTCTCCGTAACTTTACGTAAAACTCTTGTACATTTGTAAACAGAGTTCAAACAGGAGCTAANTAAAAAATTGCAATATTCTCCGTAACTTTACGTAAAACTCTTGTACATTTGTAAACAGAGTTCAAACAGGAGCTAAGAAGACAATATCGTATACTACACGACTGGAAAATGTGTATATAGTTTCAATGAAAAATGCGTAATATGGTATAAATATTCAATTTGTTTTTAAACTAATCACAACTGACAGCAACAGCAAACAGCCTATAGCTTATCCAGTTAGACATTTGCTAGGACGTATCGAGCCAGAAGTCTGATCCAGGAGTGGGAATTTTTTATATCAGTAATTCAGTTGTCGTGTTCCAAAAGAAGACGCAGGTCGGCCGATTACATCGCAGAAATTTCGTGCCTCTAATATGATAATGTGGCCCATAATATAAATGTCAGTTAAATGTGTAAAAACGGAAGTGATACCCACAGGGCTGTGCTTTTTTAGGGATGACTTCAAGACACAAAGCACAAGAGAAAAGGACTCGGATAACAGGAACCCTCTCATGTCTGCGAATCAATCATAACTTTCCTCAAAAACTACAGGCAAATGTTATTTATGATTGCTGAAGAAGTACTGAAGGAAATGGCCATGTTCCAACTGCAATCTGGGTGTCCTGACTCATTAGTTTAATGCTGAACTGTTGAGGCGGACATGATACTTACTTTATTTTTAACAGACTTATTAAGAAATAATTATCGTAACACTGCATACAATTATTTGATAGCCAGTAGAAAACTAATATATTTTTATTGAACCGTTCCCTGATTAATAAGTAGCTAATGCCTAACGGATAAAAATATTTTAACAATATTTTAAAAAAATGTATAAATAAAACATTTTTGAAAAGGCGTTTAAAACCTAATTGCAACCTTCGCTGTTTTAACCACCATTAAATTCAGTTAAACTGAAAGTCTCAATTTATTATTTTATTCATTCTGTGTTGTTGCTCAAGAGTATTATTTACATTTTTAAATTGTGTTCGTGCGTGAATGTGGTTAATAAGCCACTTAATTTCAGTGCCCGTAATAAAGGTGTTCTGAATTTCCAACTAACTAAATGGGCAAACACCCTTTTGTTAATTTGTTAGCACCAACCCTTTTTATTTCCCCAGAAGAATTTAAACCTAAATACGGCTATCCGCTGCGTTTTTATCTTTGCTCAGGCTAAAAAGAGACGCTTATAAAAAATTCTGGCCCGCCAACAGTTCTCGCTCATTCTCACACATTGCATCGCCGCTCTAGCAGTGCCGGATTGCGAGTTATACTTTCTCACATCAAGTATGTGCGTGCAGTAGGACTAGTTTTATCACGTAGAGGTTTTGGTTCTATGTGTCAGTTCCTGTAAATTGATCACGTGATATTGGTTATTCAGTTACTAGAATTTTTTATGCACACACGATTTTTACTAGCGTTTTTCTTTAGAGATAAGACTACTGGGTACTTTTAAATTCGTGAAGACCAACTCACGAACACTTTTGTTCTCAGGAGAGAAAATATACCTGTAGGTCTATGTATGTTACATGACTTGTCAAGAGAAAACTTAGGTTTCTTGGTGTTTCTAAGTGTTGATTGTGTAATAAGTTGTCAGCGTGNACGATTTTTACTAGCGTTTTTCTTTAGAGATAAGACTACTGGGTACTTTTAAATTCGTGAAGACCAACTCACGAACATAGTTGTTCTCAGGAGAGAAAATATACCTGTAGGTCTATGTGTGATACATTACTTGTCAAGAGAAAACTAAATGTTTCTTGGTGTTTCTAAGTGTTGATTGTGTAATAAGTTGTCAGCGTGACTGAAAATAAAAATATATTAACTCAGCTGTAGCATTATTATCTCGTGGGTTACAAGTTTCATTTGTTTGGAGATTCTGCTACAAAATTCCTGTTGATCTTTGTTAAAGATCAAATCATAACGTAACATTTCCTGAAATCCTAGCTTAATTAGCAGCAACATTTTTTTAATAAAAGGTTTGTGCAGTAAATGTTTTAGAAATTTCTCGGAATTCTGCATATAATTCACCTACGGCGTTTTCCTGATCATCACAGCAAGATGCGATATAGCCTACACCATAAAAATTTGCGCCCTTGTTAATATCACTCTCGGTAACTGTGAATGTTCACCAGCAGACACACAAGCTCTGTGTGATGGCCCATGCAAATACGTCGTGCGAGGGCGCTTTCGTCGCATTTCTCTGAATGACTCATATGATGGAACGCGCAGGACGCACCATTCTTGCTAGGCGTAATAAGTGATGGAAGACATGCATGCCGTAAGTACGTACAAGACAGCCATGCGAACAACTGACAGTTCGAGAGAGGAGAAAGATTACGGATGTGAGAGTAAGGATGAACAGCACGCCAGATTGTTCGTCGTTTGGGTTGTTCAGACTTATCACGTGGTGTTGGAAGCAATGGAGAAGTGAAAGTGCTCGTACGAGTAGATCTGTTCTGGACGATCCCGTCAGGCCACTAGGAGGAAAAACAGTTTGATCGTCAGGCGAGCACTGACAAACCCCGCAGTTTTATTTCCTACCATGCAGAGCGATGTGTGGCAGATTCGCCAGAGCATTGTGTATCTACCAAGAGACATTTCCAGACGCCTCGCACGGGCAAATCTGCGATTGCGACGAACCTAACACAATGCAATATTCGAAAATATGGAGCAGACGAATAGCCTTTAAAAAGCCTACACGCATTCCTCTCGTCACTGGATAGAGGATTGTCCAATAGGTTATAAGCACCCAAGATCAGCACGATGTGTTGCGCTTTCTTGCCACACACGAATAAAGCGGTCGCTAGTTATCGAATTCACAACTTCGACAATGCGATGTCTCAGATATTGAAGAGTATCGGGTTTGTGTGGGACAAGCGCTATTTCTTTTACGCACCTCCACAGATAAAAATCACAGGGAGAAAGGTCTAGTAACCTGGAGGCCACACAGACTATGAAGAATATCTTGTTGTCCAGTTCTTCCAATCCATCGTCCTGGAATTACGTCGATAACATAACACCGAACTTCTAAGTGGAGGTGAGGTGGGGAAGCACCATCTTGCATGAAAATTAAGTCGTTCATGTATTTTTGAGTTCGGAGAAACAACCAGTTTTCTATTGTGTCTAGTTATAAAGTTCCTGTCAAAATTTTCTCAGCAAAAAGAAAAAAGTATTTATTTTGCTTGAAGAAAATGCATAAAGGACATTCACTCCGGCGAAATTTGTTTCATGTTCGACGACTACGCAAGGATTTCCACTTCCTTATATTACAAAACTCTAAAGATTCACCTAACCAGAGATCTGAAAGGTCGGTCCATCCGTAGAAATGAGTCGTTCTGAAAAAGTGTCCTCTTCCGTATCCTGCATAGTTGAAGGATAACATTTGAACCTTCTCTCATGGACTCCAGGTCGCAATGCCTGTGACGACTTGTGTGGGTCAGCATGCAGACAGTGTTCAAGGACACACCGTGCAGTTTTTCCAGGGATTCCAGGTTCAGTGCTGGCCCATGTTGTGGAGATTTCCTATGGCTCTGTTCGAACCGTGGAGTGAATATGGTGTAAAGCGATCACGTTGGCTGCGCAGAACCAGTCTCCGTGTTCCAACACTGGACTGCTTCTCTGCCAACACGACTATCATAAATGACGTAGGTAGTTTTATGGTTAGAGCTCTGTTTTTGTAGACAAGTGCTTTGAGTGGTTTGTACACTTCCTCTACTCAATTTGCCATTCAATTCTATTTAAATTGAAGTATTAAAGGTACGATAGTCACAAAAAATTGCTCGTCTTTTTAAAATTAACATATGAACAAACACGTTCATCACTGTTGAACATGCGACTTCGACAGTTGTAGTTGGCTAGGGGTACGTAAATTTTGGGCACATGCAACGTGTGTAGAAGACTAGTGCTTTTCCTTTACCAAGAATTTTTTATATTACTAGCGAATTTGCCTACGACGAGGGGGCTGTTTGTTGAACCTACGGCGGAATTTACGATGCACTTGAACAATTGATTCACATTTCGCAAAATTGCAGCACGCAAAGCGATTTCTCCAGTGATGTCACCATTTTCCTACAAACAATAAACAGTGCTGTTGGGTGTGGCGTTGAATGGAACAGCTAAGCGGGATTTTATAACTTCGAACCTCTCTCTATCCAGTGTTGTATGGAACGTGTTTCTGTCCTTCAAAGTTTATTTGAAATAAAATTTGATCAATCTTTTTGAACACCTCAGTATTTTGCTGGTAACACCTCAAAATTGTTGCCTTCATCTGCAATGGTGTCTGCAGAAAGAAACGTGGAATGCAGTGGGCAGGCGAATTATGGTCATTAAAATCAACTCATGCTTTTATTTGAAAGTAAATTATGACCACGACGACAGCATTTGTGGCATCTCAGATGATCGCTGGAATCTCTACCGGCTTTCTCACCAACACACGTCCCCTACTACGTGTATGAAGATTTAAGGAGCCAATATATATAACAATCGTGTACAATTGGTAGTGATAGTCATTGAATCCGTAGTGGTACATAAAATGCAGTTTTGCAGCCCCGGCCAACTTTCCGTTTCCAGCAAGATAAAGGTCGTCCGTGCACAACTCTGGTGTCTCATTTCCCAATAATGATATGTCCTGCCCGGCCACCTGGTTCGTCGCCCATCGAACATTTGAGGGTCTTGATGGGACGCCAGCTTCATCCATGACGAAATTTTAGTGATTTCGGGCACAATCTTCAAAACACGCCTGGCAAATTTGTCGCAACATCACAAACTGCGTTTGTTTGTTTCCATGCAGGATTGTGTTCGACGTGTGTATCCAAGCACAAGGCGGTCCGACGAGGAACTAATTACTTTTCTCCTTTTTCTGTACCGTTACACTAATAAAACTTGGTTTTAATTAAACAGTTCCTTCTTAGGGAGTGCATTTTTATCACAATAACTGTATTAAGTGACCATTGTGTCAGTTTTCTACTTTCTTCTCATTTTTCCAGTCATATGAATCGTTCGTGACTTCGGGTGTATGTCTATTTTATTTTCTCATGCGTGATCTATCATTCACTTCAAGTAGTGCACACCCGGAAGTTTAAAATAAACTGCTTCACACATAACTAACAACTTTTTAACAGAGCATCGAGTATAGGACGAACATTTCAACACAAATATAGAACACTTTCCCGTGAATCATATGCATTATTAGAAAGTTACGTACATTAAGATAAAATCCTTCATTTAATTATAAAAACGCTTCCATTTTACTATATAACTAGTTTTGCCATTCGTCTACTCAATATTTAAAAACATTACATAAGTAAAATTTAAAAATGTGTCCACTGGACTAAAAACTATTTGCCTTTCGAAGTTATTGTGCTGTCCTAAGATGGCGAAACAACTTTAATACACTATGACAACAATTCCAGTTTTAAGGGCATTTTACATTAATGTTTAGCATTTTACAATGTCGAATACACGCATATAAATTTTAGTTAATTTCCTTTAAATTTGACTGTGTTCCAAGGTACTTGGCTTAGTTCATAAGGTTAATATTTACGATAGTCAGCATTTTTTTGCTTGTACCTCACTGTTGACATTTAAAGAATAACTGCCTTAAAGATTTGTACAGTATTAAGGCCCAATAAAACGTGGGGAATGTTACGAAACAGAGGTTTAGTAACCTGAGGCACATGGGCATACTTCCCGCGCCCACCATGGTATACATCTAAGTCACTTAATCAAGGAGAGGGTGTTGAATATATGGACTTGAATGTTTATTCGGAAGATTCCTTTCCTCATGAGAGCTGCGTTTCTTCAGATAAGGGGGATCGAGAGACTTGTGAATTGTCGTTAGAGACGCTTCAATGCAACGAATACTATTTGAATACAGCAGATAAGTAGCTCATGCCTTCAGTTTCGGCATAATTGTAACATACTTTTTTTTTACAAATTAATAAAAATAGAATTATGTTATTTGCATCGACAAAAGAGTAATGCATTAAGTCTAAAAATATTTAAATTTTAATTTGCTTGTATTTTACTTTTAAATAACTTCAAATTCATTTTTATTTTACCTTCTTGTTATAGTTAGTTATTTGTTGTTTTTACATGCAGTTTTATATAACTGAATAAAAATTATAAGAGTTTCCAGATATACTGTATGTATCTATTTTTAAAACATGAAAATAAAAATTGCAAACTCGTAATTATAATGTTTTCGTTTTATATGAAACTAAAAAAAATATTATTTTTAAATAGAAATTATAAAAATGAAAAATGTCGCAAAAACCATGTCAGAGAAATTTTGATCTAACGAAGAACCACTCCCGTGAAGGACTTTCTACTAACTCCTAATGGACCGCTTGCTGTTAATTACTCCATCGACCAGGAATTCGGCTCCTTTCCGCATAGCAACTTGGTATACGACTCACGTAGGTCAGCGAGATCCAATAACCAGTCCAGCCGGCGAGAGGAAGTAAGCTTCAACGCACGAGCTCAATCTTTGGAGGGCGTTAAGGCATGAGCATTCATCGCTGCCAGTTTTATAAAGGCTGTTTACGATTAACTGAGCAGTTCTTGAATCAATATTTGAAAAACGTCACTGCTCTTTCCTGTATAAAGAGTGATTCTAAAATCATGGTACAAACTTTGAGGGGTGGTAGAGCTCACTAATATAAACAATTATTGTATAGGAATATATGGGCGGAAGTGACGCGTTGAGGCACAAACACAAACATTAACACATGGCATGCAACACATTGTTTATTTACAACGTAGCCGCTAAATGCCTTTTTACAGCAATGTTTATAATAATTGCTCAAAATTGCTACCACCGACAGTAATGCAAGCTTGGTAGCGTCAGTGGAGTGATTGGCGAACATAATCAAATACGCCGGGTATCTCACGCACGCGTGCAGTCGCACAGGATAGTCGAGCGACGAGGTCTTCAATGGAATCAACTGGAGTCTCGTAAATTAGGGCTTTCAAATGCACNTCGCACAGGATAGTCGAGCGACGAGGTCTTCAATGGAATCAACTGGAGTCTCGTAAATTAGGGCTTTCAAATGCACCCATAGGAACAAATCGAGACTCGATAAAAAGGCATTTAGCGGCAACGTTGTAAATAAACAACAACATGGAGCATGTCAAGTGTTATGTTTGTGTTTGTGCCTCAACACGTCACTCCCACCCATATATTCCTATGCAATAATTGTTTGTTTTAATGAGCTCTACCACCCCTCAATGTTTGTCCCATGATTTTAGAATCAGCCTGTATATTTTGACGGGCATACTGACTGGCATGCGCCCAGTCAAGTTGGTAACGACGATTGACAAACATTTATAAATGCAATAATAATTATTTATTTAGGTTTATGGTTTTCTTTAATTCACACGAATGTGGGAATAACAAATTGGTAAAATATTTACTATTCTAATAATTTCACAGTTTCACGTGGCCGGCGCACGTATAAAGTTAGCAGCCACTTGGCAATGTATATTTTACACATTATGAAAAAATACACCATGTGTAATTAAGTTGATCCTAAGCATGGCTTTCAAAAGTGCTCAGTTTAATATGAACAGTCTATAGCAATCCCTACTCCTGCATCACCAGTGTGTCAAATTTAAAAAAAAATTCTTGTCACAGCTAAATGATACACATANTAGCAATCCCTACTCCTGCATCACCAGTGTGTCAAATTTAAAAAAAAATTCTTGTCACAGCTAAATGATACACATATAGACAGACTGTATCCCTTTACGCCGCCTTCTTATTCATCACAAATGGGCAAGCTGGAGACCTTATACCAAATGTTTGACTATGTCAGAGACACGGCAGTGGGGTTTATGTAAATATGTCTGCGTTACCGAGTAATATTTACTTTGGGATGTGGAGATTAAATAAAAGTAACTAAATTTATACTTGTCTTAAACAGACAGATCTAGATGAGATCTTCCGTTTGGCATCAAAATCAGCGTGCTACGACATCGGAGTCGCCAGATATACTGCCTGAAAATCTTCGCACACGCCCAAAATGAACGTTAGTCGCCGCGGAACCCCGCCCACAACTCGCGCATGCGCGGCGACCACTCAATGTCATACACGCATCGTAGTCATATACCCGATCTAACTAGGCCACGTTTATTTCAATCATTTTATTAGTCACGAAGTTATAATGTCGGAATGGATCACCCTCCAAATGTGCATTGCCATTTCCATCCTGATAACTCATATGCAGTCTGATTTTTAAGACGTATTCCCGTTAAAGAACACCGACAACGCACAGTATGCAATACAGGACAACGAAATGCAATGTTTTACATGAGGGTAACCTTGCTCTGAAATGAGGAGATAGGCGGCTATGAGGCAACAAATATGTGTAGAAATTGTTTATGGGTTCCTAAAGGTACGCAACCCGTTAGAGATTTGTAATAGAAATTATGGTTAGCATGGAAGTTATTATTTCAAAGTGTGAAGGAGTTACATGATGTCACTGCCAACATAAGAATGACACCTCACAAGTCTCGCCCCTCGCAAAACTGACCCCTCACAAGGCTGGCCCATCAGAAGACTAACCCTTCACAAGGCTGGCCTCTCGCAAGACTGGCCGCTCCCAAGCCTCATCCCTCACAAGGCTGGTCCGTCACAAGACTCGCCCCAGACAAGGATGGCCCCTCCCAAGAATCACCCCTCACAAGGTTGGCCACTCTAANAGACTCGCCCCAGACAAGGATGGCCCCTCCCAAGAATCACCCCTCACAAGGTTGGCCACTCTAAAGACCGAACCCTCACAAGGCTGGCCCCTCACAAGACTGACCCCTGACAAGACTGGCACCTCAAAAGATTCATCCCTTAAAAGGCTGGACACTCAAATAACTGACCCCTCACAAGGCTGGCCCCGCACAACAATGACCGCTCACAAGAATGACCCTCAAAAGACATGTTATTCTCCCAGTTTGAACTCATGGTCACGCTTAAAGCAGACAACTGACTACTGCCATACCTAACCTCTCACAAGACTGACCGCTATATTACGACTAAATATTTTTTAAATCGCCCCTAATGACCCACAAGTACCCCTCCTACTCCGTAAATGTTCCCTAAATGCCCCTCCTGCTCCGCAAGGGACCCCTTAATAACTCCTCATTGTGGTGCTTGCGGAGCCAATTGCAGAGCTTGTGGAGCCTATTGCGGAATGTGCGGAGCCGAGTGCGGAGCATACGGAACGTATTGCGGAGTTTATTGCGGAGCGTGCAGTGCTTGTGGTTGCACACAACTAGTGCCACAAGTTTTAGAATATCTCTTCAAAATATCACTTCGAGTAAGCTTCCTCTGGCAGCATTTGCACTGAAATGCCATACTTGAACTTTTAATTCTGCAGGACGTAATTTCAGTTTCCAGGGTGACAGACCAGCCAAGTCACACATGCACTTTCCTTTACGAGAAGAATTCAATTATACAGGAAAAGGTTAAAAATGATTTTGTTTTAAATATTGTATAGATACACTTATTTTTAGGGATGAAGAAAAAACATGCGAACACTCTGAGAAACCCCAATTTCCCTGCTCGCAATAGCTGGAACCATGATGTCATGTGACACTGACCTTGATCTTTGGACACCATCTAGGGCAAAATCTATGCTAGATATGAAAAAATGTTATATTTTGTATAAGTATAAAAATAGGGGAACACTCTGAGGAAATCCTTTTTTCCCCATTCACAATAGCAGGAACCATGACAAACGAGCAACCTTGACATTGACCTGGGATGACATCATGCGACCTTGGTCTTTAACCACAATCTCAAATGATATCTACCACTTAAAACAAAAAAGAATTACCATTTTTTATAAAGTTCTATAATCGCAGAAAAATTCGAAAATGTCATACGATTCGTCTACGACGAAACTGAAGACGGGAGCGGGCTCCCCTTCTTCAGTCGCCATTATAAAACTTTCTAAAAACCCTTAATGCTTCACCTTAAATGATCCAAAAGAGATTGTGTATGCAACGTTTTAGCTACACAATTTAAAAATACCAGCGTTTTAATAAAACGCAGATTCTGAAGAAGAGAAACTGGTTCTCTTTTGTTCTTATGTGTAAGGAAAATATTAGTATCATACATTACAGGTAAAATTGGCTTCTCATGAACTATTATTCCAAACAATCCTATGCAGCGACACTTTTATTCACAATGAAAAGCATGCTAGCTAACTTCCTTATTAATTAAAAATGAACTTCAGACCTAGCGCTGCACCTTCAAGTTCTCAAACTCATGTCACCTTGTTTTGCCGTCATTTCATTAATAGCTGGGAAACCTCAGTTTTATCACGATACCAACACAAATAACACATCGGCTTGCCAAATTAAGTGAAATCCAAAATTCAATATGCTGAAACCAAAGAAAATTGCCCAGTCTTGTAAGACCTAGGTAGGCCGGATATCTAGCACACAAGATTCACACCAATGCGAACCGGGTTCGATTTCCTGTGGGAACTGGCATGGATGTTCACATGGGAGATACGCTGCAGATGTTGCCGGGTAGTGATGGGTTCTTTCAGGGTACTTCCACTTACCCCAACCTTGCATACCGTCACCACTCCATCTCATTCTCCTTCTATATCACCGTTTGTGGAAGATCCACCTCATGAAAGAGTTGCCAGGTGTCGTGTTATTCCGGCGCTACGGTGCGTATTCTTTTGTGGGAATTCAGTTTTTACTTGAGTTCAGATGAGTTGGCAGTATTTAAAATAATTGATTTTTCTCCCGGGATTCCCATCCTGTCCTACTAGCTTTCCACGTGTATATATAACACATATTTTCTGCTTATCTTAAAGTGGTTGCGTAAATTAACATAAAATTACTAGAATTTGTTTTCTTTCCCCGTATATTCTATCAGCTTTTAATTACTTTTGTTATGCTGTAGTCTCTATTTAACCTGCAGCCCAACCACTTGTTTTCTCATTTAACGTGTTTAGTTTTTGTTGCGCGGATCTTTTGATGCGCTTATGTAGTGACCGGTATCCTTTGTTTACCTTATATATAGGTTATGCGTCTCACTGAAATGTTATAACCTGTTCTGATTGAATACATTTTTGTTAGAATTTGTGTATTGAAACATTATTTCCGTAACATTCACACTAAAATATCCATATACTAATATAACACTTACTCTCGCTCAACAAAGAAGGTCTAAGTAATTTCAGTAAACTTAGTTAGGTACAGGTAATATTCTGAAATTGTGTAATGTCTTTATATTAAGCAGTGACCGTACATTTCTTTATAATGAGAAATATTATTCTGTAGTTCAATACACTGCCATGAAATTCTTGTCTAAATCCTCGTGACTGTCTTTTTTTTTAATAAAGTTAATTATTTATACTTATGACAGGAAACTTAGCAAAAATGGCGGTTGTATTGGCACTATGTCTCGAATAGAAGCTCCCGGGAAATAAAGTGCAAAGTAAAATTTGGTTTTAGAGGAGATGTTTTGGGGTTATATTTCAATTTTACAAGAAAGGTATCGTTTCTAAAACAATCGTTTGTTTATTTTTCGGCACAGGTAACAATATGATACAGACGATGAAGTCTACCACTGTCTCAATGCTACTGCCTTATTGTAGCATTCAAGAGTAATTTGGTTTTCTAAATGCGAATTAAAGTGATTATTAAATTTGTTTGAAGTTTTATACGAAATTGTTACACGAAAACAAAATAAAATGTCTATCTGATAATTCACTAAACACGATGTATAGCAGGCACACTCTAAAAGTAAAAAAAAAAATCATATGGTCCAGTTTGAAAATTGTGGACTCAGAACAGACAGCATTCCCAAACCTAAGATCCTTCACAAAGTCATATGCACATGTATATATTACAGAACACAGTACAGAGTAATTTACTCTTGACCACCCTTATTTTAAAAATACATCTCAGGGATTATCTTTTAAACTACATAAATTTACAGAATTTCTTCACCCGGTTTGTTTATACTACGACTTGGGCCAATAACTAATTTCGGCTTCCTAAGTTCGCTTCTACACGACGCTAGGAGAATGGCGGTGAATAAAGGATGTGCCATAAAAGACGGGAAGGTGCGTTCACTCGCTCTGCCATACGCAGGCTCGTTAGCGTCTCAAATATTATAGTTCTTCCGTGGTGTGATGTATACTTAATAAATGCTGCGTTGAAGAAGAGAAGAAGAGTTGGCGTTTGAGGAATAGCAAGAAAGCAAAGGCGCTTATTAATTAGCTCCGTTGTTTACATAAGTTTCAAGGCCAATAACTAGGCTCGGTGTTACTAAACTCTTGTGTTCTCTGCTTACCTGTACCCGAACATAATTACACGTGCTAGCAAGAAGACATCTCTCATCACAGAGGAGGGTTGCTGAAGTGAAACCTTTTTTTGCTGTACCCGAGCTTGAATGTTAATCATTCTCGTTTAACAGAATTTCTAAATTTTCGATTAAGACTCTATACCCTCGCTATTACTGCTACGTCGAAACTCAGAGTCCATGGCTAAACTAGCCAAGTGAAATGATGTCATAATTCCCAAATCCGGTAATACTTTCACACAAACTGTTAAAGAGAATTTTAAAACATGTTCTTAAAATGAGTTATGTTACTCAGACTGTTGAAGGATTCACGCTCTAACTTAACTTGTAATTAATATTAAGAATACCGTAGGACAAATATCAGAAATCAGAGGTCAGAGAAGAAATGACATTAACGGGTTCATTTAATAAAAAAACATTTTTTTTAAGTTATAGATTTGGCGCATTGAGGGTAAAAGTTTAGTGTGCAACGGAAGTTGCGCGCGCACAGTGTAACGAAATTTGACAGTGAATGTGGTAGGGGTATGACCCAACGCCCATGCGTGTATAGTTGCGCGCGCATAACAGTGAACGTGGTA
Source organism: Clitarchus hookeri (assembly GCA_002778355.1). Lineage (NCBI taxonomy): Eukaryota > Metazoa > Arthropoda > Insecta > Phasmatodea > Phasmatidae > Clitarchus > Clitarchus hookeri. The sequence goes on along the minus strand of NQII01007004.1, from coordinate 48,793 downwards.
GGTGTATGGCACAACGCCCATGCGCATGTATAGTTGCGTGCGCACAGTGTAACGAAATTTTACAGTGAATGAGGTAGGAGTATGACCCAACGCGCATGCGCGTATAGTTGCGCGCGCACAGTGTAACGAAATTCAACAGTGAACGTGGTAGGGGTATGACCCAACGCGCATGCGCGTATAGTTGCGCGCGCACAGTGTAACGAAATTCAACAGTGAACGTGGTAGGGGTATGGCCCACAACGCGCATGCGCGTATCATCGAGTATATACAAACGCAAGGTACACAACATAGCACGTGGTTATATTTAAAACCGACATTAAATCAGTTCATGTAATAAGTAAATTGAAAAACATTTCATTTATATAGTTTGAATGAAATTATGATGTGGGACAAGATATGAATGAATATAAGCGTGAAATGGTAACATACGTGATAAAATTTTATTTCTGTCACCCAAAAGAAGTATAACTTCTAACGCGCGTACATAAAAACACGAGCTTTATATATATATACATTTTTTTTTTTTACTTTTTTCTAGTTAGACACGCATGTATATATTTTCCTTTGAGGGGTAAAATATATAATTAACATTGTTGTAAGCAACTAATTACAAGAAATCGGATTACTCTTAACAATTATTATTCTAGTAATTTCTTTTTGTTACAAACTACATTACAAAACATGTAATTCATACTTGTAATCGGAATACAAAGCATTAAATGTAATCGCTCCAAATAGGTAATCGTTACATTGCATTTATTTTGCGTCACTTTTTATCCTCCCCGTGTGTTTCGGATAACATTTAGAACAAGAAGAATTACCGCAATGTATGTATTACCGATGTTAATATTACGCTCGTAGCGCAACATATATGGACAAAACACAGAAGTGACTTGTCAGGTTCTAGTAATCTTTGACTTCTTGCTTCAACTTTCTGCACGTTTGTTCCGGTGTGCTTTGTTTACTTGTGTCCACCACTCGCAAGCATGGAAGGTAACCAAAAAAATGTGGCCATTAGGCATAGGTAAACTTGAAAAGGAACGTTGTATACTTTTTACAGACATAATTTTATAATTGTGTCACGTATTTGGAGCATCAAAGTAGTAAACTTCATATCAAGTATATATTTACTCTTTTCAGCTATATTTGCAATTAAGCCTAATTAATTACGTGAGTGCACGGAACAGGCAGATGGATATTTATAAACGACGTCCGAGGTTTTCTCGCTTGAGTATAAGCCTATGGCGTTCATTTTTGATAAAAAAAAGTTACTTAACTATTATAATACATATGGTATACAGTTTAGACTGTAATTTTCAGCGATGTCCTGAAGTAAGCTGTTTGCATGTCCAAGTCCTTCGTATGTCGCGACTTTTGGTCTTCTTTCCTCAGTTAAGGAAATGGGCTGCAAAGTCGAAGTATTCCTTTCTTATTTGCTGCTTGGCGATATACTTTCGAAACCGTCTTTGAGAGTGGTTATTTTCGGCATTGTGCTAGTAGACTTTGGTAACTAAAATAATTTTTTTAATAAACAGAAAACAGATCGTTACGTGCACGATTTTTAGACTTGCCAATCGCGAGCGGTAGCATCAAGAATGCCCTCTTCTTTTCTTACAGTCATTAAACTATGTTAGTAGGAAGATTGGTGCTTCTTTCGTTTTGTGTTGGCTTCAGTCAGAAGTGAAGAGATTTTGGCGGCTCTTAACGTCGAGGTCTTGAGAGCCGATGAGGGTGAAGCGAGGTGAGTGTGGAGCAGCGCCGGAATGCAAGGGCGGGGGAAACGGGGGAATCCCGAGGAAAACCTGCCGACCAGTGGCATCGTCCGGCACAATTCCCAAAATCTGGGAGCGACCCCGCAGGGAATCGAACACGGTTCGCCTAGGCGGGAGGCGAGTAGTCTAACCACTACACCACCGTGGCCCCGTGGTTATTTGACATACGTCAGGTGTAATGCGCCGTTTGCGAATTCACTGCTGACGTCAGTTTAGCTGACATTCTCCGAAATCCACCAACGATCAGTTAGTTGAACATTATTGTGTTGAAGTTAATTACTTAGAAGAAGCAAGGACGATATATTTGTAATTTTTACTATCGTATACTTATTTGGCATTAAAACATACATTTGTATTCAATAACCTTTTGCAATATAGCTGTTTAAGTAAACCGACCGGTTTTTTTTAGTGCACCTATCTTACGTAGGTTTTACCTTTGCGTTGCATTATTTCAGTGCATAGACAAAAAAAGAATTACTTTCTGTTAACAACACGAACCACAGTATCGTTATTTCATTTATTTATTATTGATGTAACAGAGGGCTCTTCTTTTAGGTCGAATTCCCAGGATGGGACTTGTGGTTCAGTTACATGCACGATACACTGGGAACATGTAGGCAAGCTGCAGCTACCAAATGAATTTAAGCGTATTTTTTTCCCGCTCATAAACATTTTACAATTAATATAACCTTGTTCCAAACATATTTGTTTGTTCCTTTGAACCGAATAAATTAATTATAATTAATTGGTTGGGTCGAACATTTATTTGGTGGTTTAGACGCAATATAGGCCTACGCAAATATAGTACACACAGTCATTTTACAAGTACGCTCAGCTAATCAGTTTGGTTGCTGCCAACTTTATAAATTACATGCTAGAGTCAAATCCATAGTTTGTTAGGAGTGGAAAAAACGCATGGTTAGCTNTGCTGCCAACTTTATAAATTACATGCTAGAGTCAAATCCATAGTTTGTTAGGAGTGGAAAAAACGCATGGTTAGCTGCAATAATCTGATATGCTATTAGGCCTACTCATACTGAATCTATGGCGGAAAAAATAAACTTGGTCCAGTATGCCTTGACTCGAGTCAGCAGCTCAAGACTTTGTTTATAATTTCTGTGACAATTACGATGACAACACTGTTTGTTAGTGTATTAAGTAGAACTTAATAGTTGTACAAACAATCCCAAATAAAGATTTCGCCAGAAAACATGAAAGTATAAATGGAAAACTTTCAATTGCTTGCTTACGTGCCATGCATTTGATTCAGTATAAACTTAAAAAAATGTTATTCTCATTGAGTAGTCACTTTGGTCAACAAATCCGACCTCCGTGGCTCAGTTGCTTTTCGCGACGGCTTGGAGTACGAGGGGTTACAGGTCCGAGTCCAGGGTAAAACCTTAGTTGGAATTTGTGTACGATTGTAATAATCGCCCTATATGGTGACACGTTACCAAACTCTGTCAGAAGGCCAAATAAAGCTCAATAAAGTTTCCTATCAAAGGCTCTAAGGCTTAACTTCGTGATGATAACGTAATGGGTTCAATTTTTTCTCGCACATTTATTTAATATTTTATATTAAAAAACGAAATCGCTGTACGTAAAAACATACAAATGTTCTGTTCCGCCAACAATATCTTACACGTCTGGTGTAATGTAATAGGAACAACAACATAATATCGTTTCAACCACAAAATATTAAATTGTCCCTATATAAACAACTAATTAGGTTGTGCAAAAAAAAATTGTGTTGGTCAACAAAACATTTTTCTCGCTGTAGAACACATTTAAATACGAAATATGGATAATATTCTTCATGTGTATCGCCTTCTGGTAAATAAACGCCACCAAAATGCAAAGTAGGTGCCACTTCTCCACAAATGTTTTAAGATGAGTTGGCGCCATCCAGATGTGTGTCGATTCTTCTTCATCTCAATTGTGCAGCTTTCCACCGAATAAAGAGACAAGCTGATAACTGGTATAAACAGAGTGACTAGCGCTGTATGGTTGTCGTGAACTTAGATATTTTAATATCATGCTGAGGTCGCGGTGGTGTATTGGCCAGGCTACACGGCGAACCGGGTGTAATTCCAGGCGGGGCCGCTCCCGGATTCTCGCATTGGGAATCGTGCCGGAAGATGCTGCTGGTCAGAGGGTTTTCTAGCGGATATTCCATTTACTCCCCCATTTGCATTCCGACGCTNCGTGCCGGAAGATGCTGCTGGTCAGAGGGTTTTCTAGCGGATATTCCATTTACTCCCCCATTTGCATTCCGACGCTCTTCAACACGTCGGTTACCCTCATAGGCTCTCAAGACCTCGATGTTAAGGGGGAAGTACCCGTGCCATCTTGGATTTACGTATTTTCCTCAATAACTTAATTTTTGGAGTCAATATTTAAAAGCCAAGCTTGTCAAGGCATACGGAACCTTTTAACAGTTATTTCGAAATCCCACTTATTTTTCTTACATGATTAGTTTCACATCTGTAACCGTAATCAAATATTACCTAATTATTTAATCATTTCAATCCCACATGGGAAAATACAGGTGTAATTGAAACACTACACATTTCGAAAAATTCGTTAAGTAGTCGTCTACGTCATGTTGAGTTTTCATTTTTTATTTCTGGTCATACATTTTCAATACGAAGATTTTTAAGAAAATTCGAAGATGGAGTGGATACTACCCCCTTAAGAGACATCCAAATCTCTCCACTCCTCTGTTACGCTAATTCTTACACTTTGTTGGCTATCGATTTTGAATATTATACTTTTAATAAGAGACTGAGACCGATAATTTTTTTTTTACTGTTAACTACCAATGATATTTAAATATACTTTTAAGTATTGACATTTAAATATAAACTCTTGTNTTGAGTTTTCATTTTTTATTTCTGGTCATACATTTTCAATACGAAGATTTTTAAGAAAATTCGAAGATGGAGTGGACACTACCCCCTTAAGAGACATCCAAATCTCTCCACTCCTCTGTTACGCTAATTCTTACACTTTGTTGGCTATCGATTTTGAATATTATACTTTTAATAAGAGACTGAGACCGATAATTTTTTTTTTTACTGTTAACTACCAATGATATTTAAATATACTTTTAAGTATTGACATTTAAATATAAACTCTTGTGAGAAAGTACATTTGTTCCTAAATGCATATATTGTAACGAACATATTATTTAGCATGTTCTCAGTAAATTTGGCAGCAGCTAAACAAAATAGTTATAGGTATCAGCGTCGCTTTTAATGGGTGTCTTTTTTGCCTAGAAAATTCATTGTAATTATGTTTATGTATGCACATCAGAGTGAACACTGGCTAATTAGAGGGACGTTTCCGTTCTCAGCATGTTCGCAGTTTTCACGTTATCTACCCACGAGGGAAGTGATAGTCTCCGTCGCGGTGTTCACCTTATGTATGGCGGAAGGATAAAATACGGGGAGAAAGGACGTCGTAATCAGGGCTATTAAATATACTCAGTTAACCGTGATGAGCACACACTAACAGTCTATGACCTCTCAGCGTCGAAGCTAAACTAACTTGGTAACATTCACGTATTATACGGTTATGTCTATCCTCCATAAAAGATGTGATGGCCATCTAATTAAGTATTTCCCATGCCCACGCTTTTAGAATTACGATAACATGCATAGGCCTTATCCTCAGGATCCGCGGATCTAACATCATGTGTGTAGCTACTTAATAGATCAGTGTTATTTCCTGGCTGCACGCTAGACTTTGCAGGCTAGTGTAATTACAGCGGGATTTAGGTATTTATTGACTGCCGCTACAGTGAGGAATACATTTTTGTTATGACTAGATTACACTAAGGTTTTTCAACTCACTTTGGGAAACGCAATGCTAATAATATGGCGAATAAAAATTTACGCCGCTAAGTAGCACTAATGTTGCATGGTTGCCGTATTTTCTCCGTTTTCTATGTAAACAAATGGGATGATAAACTTTTTCGTAAAATAAATATAATCTTTTAATTTGTACTTGAAATACACAGATAATGGACTCTTTACTTAAAACAAGAGTGGAAATTTAGTGAAATGTGTGGCTGTGCTCTATTTCTAACTTCTTTTTTTCTAAAGTGAGAGTGTTTATAAAATCTCAATTCTAAAAAAAAATTGTACTTTATTGTCTCTGCTTGTAAACACCAATGTAGGGCGTGCATGATTGTTACAAGGTAAAGTTAATGCTTAATATTTTGGCAGAGGAAAGTATATATCACAATTCAAACCAAACACAAAATTTTCCACTAAAGTAACCAGAATTTCTTCAATTACCGAAACCTTGACAGCGATTTCTTTGAAACACCGGCACACCATGTGGCAGAAACCTTCCTTCTGCCAAACTCTCCTAAAAGGAAGTTTCGTCTCCTTCCCAATATAAATAGAATAAACCTTACTGCACGTCATACGGTCACATCATTTTGAGTTGTTTATTACTGACCTAGAGTGGTCTAGGGTGTGCCAAATGCGTGTGCGTAGAGTAAAAGCTATAAAAAAGAATGTTTTTTTTAGATATGTACATAAAATCAATTAATTTTACGCAGGTCCACTTTTTTTTTAAATTTCTCAGTGGTTGCCCTAAGGATGTTCACTGAAGATCACAAGACTTTTTCTAATGTTTGGTGCAAGTATAATGANAGACTTTTTCTAATGTTTGGTGCAAGTATAATGAGTGGGCCCTCTGTATGTCTCTTTCATGCAAAGATGCAAGAGCAAATGGTTGGACTTGTACAAGCTTGCAACTGCTAAGATACAATACGTCATATGTATATCACAATACAGGCACTGGGATGTGAAATAACAGCAGAGAGACAAGCTAAACAAACAAAATATAAGACTCCCAGTTTAAAAACCTTTTATCTACAATGTTATTTACTATGGGCAAATTTATAAACGTGTCACCACACAGTAAATTTAGTGTGTCATGCATGACGCGTGTGAAAATCAAAGTCCATAACCTCGAAACATAAAATGAGAACCACTGAACCGATTTTGTTCGAAAATTATTTATCGACATTGCATTATACACAAGCTCTACATGACCTAGAATGTGCAGATTGCCAGTAGTACCAATTAGTTTTCTATAAAACCATATTTCATCACCAAGCTCAAACTTAATTTTCTTACGAGACAACAAAACAGGTGATGGATAAATACTAATTACAGCAACACAATCTCTCTTCGGATATAAAACTTAGTTTGATTGTTTTGATATTGATTTACGTCTCAGTGATTATATGGATTTTCGGGTTCCAAATAAATTGCAGTTATTGTGAGGAATTTGAATCCTGGGCAAGCGAAAAATCCTTCATTCGTGTGCGCGCTGCCACGAGCTGTGAATTCAAAACTTTCTCCATTCATCCCGCACTTTTTTTTTTTTTCGTCGGGTGGCCTCTCGGTGGAAGCAGATTGATCAGCGGCGAGTGTGCGAAGAGGTAGGTGACCTTGCGGGGCGGCCGGAAAATGGAAAGGAAATTGTCGTGCGCGGCGTGAAATGGAGTTGCGTCCTCGCGTCCACACTAACAAGCCCGCCTGCGACGAAGCTGACTGCGCGGGAGGATGTGTAACGGTATCCAGTTGGCAATACGTCACGACTGCCCAGTCGCCTGCTCCAGCCGAAGAAACAAAAAAAAAAAAAAAAACCTTAACGAGGTAAAAAAAAAAGTTGCGCTTCCGGGAAACGACTCATCAATATATAACGCTAAGTTTTGTAAATCTATATCATTTGTCCAATTACTAAAGTAGCATTGGATTAACAAGTATTTGTACTGTTTGTGAAATTTTGCATCAGTGGTGTAGATAAAATATACTCAGAAATTTGTTGACTTTCTCCAATGCTTAAGATGATTACTTAAAATACACCTACCAAAGGTAAAATAATTGGCACACAGTAAATTTCAACAAAAANCCAATGCTTAAGATGATTACTTAAAATACACCTACCAAAGGTAAAATAATTGGCACACAGTAAATTTCAACAAAAAAAAATTAAATGCAATATTTACAAAAATTAAAAAACCAAATTCAACCAAAGACAACAATACAAGATAAATATGCAAGATAAACATACAGTGTAACGAACAATTAGAGAGAATNAAAATTCAACCAAAGACAACAATACAAGATAAATATGCAAGATAAACATACAGTGTAACGAACAATTAGAGAGAATAATTCCCCAAAAAATAATTACTAAAAGTAGAAATAGGCCACAAAATAAAAAGGCAACAACAATCTTAAACGACACACAGAAAACACTACTTTAATGAAAATAAGTATAACCTAGTCACCAATTTATCAAATGAAATATAGAAGAACTGAAATATTAAAAAATGTACAAAAGTTAATGACAACACAAAAGGCAAAAAAAAAAAAAANATGAAATATAGAAGAACTGAAATATTAAAAAATGTACAAAAGTTAATGACAACACAAAAGGCAAAAAAAAAAAAAAATTCATGAAGCAACACAGTAAGGATAAAATAAGAATTATTCAGTCTAAGACGAACACGACATNAAAAAAAAAAAAAAATTCATGAAGCAACACAGTAAGGATAAAATAAGAATTATTCAGTCTAAGACGAACACGACATGGACAAAGAGGACACGACGACAGGTCTGAATAACAAGAACAAAACAATTCACAAACGGAATTGCGTGAGAATCAAGAATAATAAGTCAGTCGAATACACACACGGCATATGACTATTGTATTTTTATTAGTTTTTTATGTGCAAATTATTTCACCATTACTTGTTCTTCCCGTATTCAACTTCGGCAATGCAGAAAGTGCAACAAATTTCCGAATATAACATTCGTACTTTTAAGCCAATTCAGTAAACAGCTTGGAGAATAACATCAAACGCCATTCCTCGGAAATATACATTTTCAGGATTGCTAACGTCTCAGTAGTTATATATTTCCTGGAAAAAAAAGTTTCTTTATGAATTATTTGAAACTGTTGGGAGTTTTTGCTAGCATTATATACATACACCAAGACGGATTAAACTCTTGATTAAGTTAATAAAAACTTAGAAGTCAATTGGGGTAAATTTGCACCAATTTTGTGTGGTATTGTACAACACTATCATCACTTAACAGTATTTAATTACAGCACTCACCCTGATGAATAATTAATGGTTAACTATTTTTATTTATAAGGAACACGGTAATGTGCAGGGATTATTTGAGCTTTGATCTGAAATTGCAAATGAGGAATGTTAATAATCACCCCAAGTTACTGTATTTCTTCTTGGTTTTTAAAAATTATTTTAACAAAAATTTTAAATTCGCAATATTCATTTTGTATTTTTTCATGAAAATTTCTGGCAAGAAGTTTTCAGTATGTTGTTTGCGAAAGTTCCAAAAAATATCACTAGGAAGGACGAGAATATTTTCCAATTCNGCAAGAAGTTTTCAGTATGTTGTTTGCGAAAGTTCCAAAAAATATCACTAGGAAGGACGAGAATATTTTCCAATTCATTACTTATCATGCTCATTGCACATGGGCGATATGTTTTTACAGGGGTATGAACACCTATCTTTAAACAGTTTTAACATGATTCGTGAAAAACTGTACCGACCTGTCATTCACTCTTATACACAAAACATGACNAATCTTTAAACAGTTTTAACATGATTCGTGAAAAACTGTACCGACCTGTCATTCACTCTTATACACAAAACATGACACGTATAGCTAGATATAGGCCTATTCTGCAAATGATAAATGCAACTAACATTGGAGAACGTTTCAAACCCGTGATACCTATGTTAAGGTGTGCAACAATTAATAAGTGAAGTAAAATCGCTCTTAGCATAAGGGTGTCCTTTACGTTGTACCTTGAGTGAAGGTGATTCGTAGTATCTTCCGATCTTACGCCAATGAATTTATCTTTTGTGGGGTACTGTAAAGGATGAACTCTAAATACAATAACTGCCCCCCTCCGCCATGTCAATTACAATGAATGATTTAAATATTACAATCACACAGCAACGTGCTAAACCTCATCGTTAAATACAATACACAGTGGGACAAAATATTTACTAACGGTGTGCTATTGTGATGTTTATTTTAAATTTTATTAAGGAGCTGTCGTTTATTTAGTGGTGGTAGGAAATACTTCGATAACTAATGTCGGCTCGTGTGTATTTCATAAGTGTAATATGAAGCTCCGCTTATAAAAAAATATCAAACCTGGTAAACACACTTACAGACTATTGTGAGTGTACAACGTTTCTTATGCATTCACAAAGTTTATTGAATTGGCGGAGATCTCAACATGAAAGACTCTGCAAAACCTCATTTTGAAATACCGGTTTTGTACAAAGCCACAGAACCGCTGAAATAACTCACATCACAAATTTTACATTTAAACCATTTGAAACATTGAGACTGATACTTGGTTGCTTCTACCGACTTATTTCCTCTCTTTTGAATAGTTTTTTATTATATTTTCATCCTCATTTGTACAACGTACAATGTTAATTTGCGAAACAGCTTCACTGAAATATGCAGCTACAGGTGGAAAGGAGATGTACCTAGTGTTACGGTAGCTAACGTCCAGTAGGATACTGAATGAGTTGTAATGAGCCAATCGCCCCAAGATATGAGCGTGTCCCTGGCGCTTAATTATTTGAGCATATTAAAATTCCAGGAATGTTTACAGTAACTCTAAACTTCGTAGTATGTACATTATTTAAACAACGTATTGTAAATAGTCTATAAGACTCTTGAACATAATACATCTAACTGAAGGAAAATAAAATTAATTAGCTGGGACTGGAGAATAATGCCTTTAAGTAAAAACTTTACAATGGAAAAACAAATAACTAGAATATTAATTTGTAACCGCTGAGAAAGCGTGTTTGCAAGGGAAATGAAAAATACTGACAAGAAAGGTACGCATTAACTGGAACTGACCTACGTCAGTGGCAGGTACTGGAAATAATTAAAGGCTTTTCTCTTTAAATTGAGCAATTTTTAAAGAGCTACTCACAATTTACGCTATTTATTCAGCCAATTTTTTTTCCAGTCATTTAAAAATTAGCATTGCCATGGACCCAGTCGCTTTGTTCATATGTCGATCTAGTGTAACTAAACGATGATAGGGGTGAAAATTTGTTACTAACGCGCTAATTTTTACTCTTATGTACAAACAAAAAATGACTTCTAAAAATGTATTAATTTCAGTGCCTACAAAACTATACGATAAACTATTAATACGATATTATTAATACTACAATGCTGAAAAAATTGGCTTGCTTCTTAACTCATTGGAATCATAACAGTACGTCCGTTAAAATATATGTAGTTTAGGAGAAGCGAATATTTTTACAAATATTTAGTTTAGAAGTGATTTGTTTTCAGACAACTANAAAATATATGTAGTTTAGGAGAAGCGAATATTTTTACAAATATTTAGTTTAGAAGTGATTTGTTTTCAGACAACTACTAAGCCTGATATGATTAAATAATATAGTTTATTTTAGTCTGTTATAGTAAAGTGTTTTAAGACGTATATTGACTTAGTTTTGTTTACAATGCAAGGCTTTCGCATTCTAATTATTNAAAATATATGTAGTTTAGGAGAAGCGAATATTTTTACAAATATTTAGTTTAGAAGTGATTTGTTTTCAGACAACTAATAAGCCTGATATGATTAAATAATATAGTTTATTTTAGTCCGTTATAGTAAAGTGTTTTAAGACGTATATTGACTTAGTTTTGTTTACAATGCAAGGCTTTCGCATTCTAATTATTTGTCATAACAACGCTGATACAATTACAAGATACCGTTATATAATTATTTACCAAAATAAACGTTTTGCCCCGGGTTGGATATGATGATTACCTACAGTAGGAATAGCTGTAGGTAATGCTTGGATATTCCTAAACGAAAAAGTCTAATTTTACTAAACTTTATTTTATAATAACGTTTCCTTTCTCTTGTTTAATTTATTATTATAAATTGATAAAATATAACATTTTTTCATCAACTTTAAACAAATCCTATTTTAAAAATATCGCAAAATGTTCTTATTAAACGATAACAAACAATTCTTACTTTTTAATGCATTAAACATTAACGATATTTTTAAACCCAAAGAGTTTATTATGGGACCACAGTTGAAATTTGACATTATTTTGTTTCGTATTTATATCCATTATGTTACACCCTTCTTTCTCCGTGCTTTATTCGACACACATCACTTACACAACTTAAAGGAGACAGAATATTACCCAAAACTATTTTACAGCAATTAATTTAAAGCTTTATCATATTTGCGAACTTTAACTGAAGATTTCATCTGTAGGGGACTATTTGTACATTCATTCAATTATGATTCTTTATTTCACTCCTTCAATGCCCTAAAGTGTTACTAAGTTGGCAGTACACATGAAATTACGTTCCAGAATGACAAATAGACATAATACCACCAAAGTCGCTATCGAGTATAAATTTAGTAACTTCAAAAATAAGTAATTTTAAAAACTATTTTTACTAAAATACCCATTCTGTTCTTATTTTAATTGTCTTAGAAATTTCCTTGAGTTTGAATGATAGCTGTAATCCTGGTCACTCGGCAACCACTAGCACAGAAAAATACTATATATTTTATAATAATGTAGTGTGACACCTAATAGAGCGATTTAACGACTCGTACTCCATGTAAAAAATAAATTGTAGTGATAAATAGCACAAATTATTGTCCATGAAATACACCATTTTCATGAAAAATTTAAAACGTAATTTTTAAAATACTTTTAATTCGGTAATTTGTAACGAAGTTCTTCGATTACTATCTTTTGAGTAATATTAATAATCAAAATTTGCTCTTGATGAAAGAGCTCACTTTCACCTAAAGTTGTTTATTGTATCGAAGGAAAGAATTTGTGAAAAGCGTAGAAAATGAAATATTATTTTCAGTACACTTTTTTTTTTTTTACACAAATTCATATATTTGGTCATAAAATGCAAAATTGCAGACTTCAAAGCATGAAGTTTTAAATAACCCTAGATATGATTCAGTATTTTGATATGGTTTTGGTTTTACATAGATGCGATGAGTAATTTTCGCATAACAGTATAAATAAGGAAGAAATCGTAAAATTGCCTGAGGCTCTGTATGTAATGGCGTATTCTGTAACAAGTACTGGCCACCTGGCGTGTTGGCCAACCTAAACACCGGAACAATTTTTAATTGTTGCTTATTAAAGTATCTGCTTCACGCCGAGTGTCAGGAGAGGAGAAGCTCGGCCTATGTTTCAAAATATCCTGACCTCATTCTCAAAAATGTCACTGTCGCGTGTTGTTCGGGATTTGAAAACATTATTATTTTGTACTGTAATGTTGCTCCCCAATCAACTATGCTACCCAAAGAAGTTTACTGCAGTGGAATAATATTGTGAAATATGTCGAACTAGATATTTATCGTCTTAAGTGACTGAAACCCAGAAGTTCAAGTGCATATGTATATATGTATATATATAATCCTCCCAATTTAATTCCCCATTGTTACGTCAGGGGAAAATAAAAATTTACGTAAAAAATATACCCCCTTCTTTGAGTAGTATGCTGAGTGCGATTACGTCACATATTTAGTGGAAAGATAAATTTCAATTCATTTGCGAAAGACACGAAAGCAAAGATTTAATTCGCACGAAAATGATGAACGAAAAAAAGTAACAAGGACACAGTATGCTGCATCGATGAAGGAATGTAGTTAATTCAATATTCGCAATTGCAGCACATGATTTTTAAAATGTTTAGTGGTAAATTAAACGTATAACATTTTGTGTTAACTGCAACACTTACCCGTTTGCAAATCTATGACTTGGAAGCTTCACTGCAGATTTGGGAATGTAAGAATTGTTGGGCAATTCATTTTTGCCACGTGGGCATTTTTCTGGAAAACTATTTTACTGTAAGCAACTTCAATCTCTATAATTTTTGTTATAAATCTACCCTGAAGTAATGTAATGCACATAACCTAAATTTTTCTTGCGGGCGAAGATTTTGTTATAAATATGTATATAATTACATTTCATTATACAAGCCTGCATATTTTCTGGAATATCAAATTAGGCCAGGAAATAGAAAGGCCGAAAAAATGCAAAATGTCGGGAATAATTTCGGGAAAGCTGAATTTTTGCCAGTTATTAGACCACTGATAGTGGAACATTTTCCTTGAACTTCCCGCTTCGCTTCTCCCCCGTNATAATTGTGTTTAGTTTTAATCTACACATTACACTTTATAAAACAATTCCTTGTCAACTTTTTTCCATAACTAAAATTTCTTTTATTAATTTAAATAAACGTGTTAGAAAAATATTTATTTTATTTTGATAATACAATATGTTTTGTTATCGCTTCTTTAAAAATAACAGCATGTAAAATATGTCTTACAAAAGTTGTAGCACATAGTGTATGCCTTAATATGATGTGTACAAATGAATCAGTGTGTGGCAATACACCACCTGAGTGGTGACACATCACTAAGAAAGAAATAATAATTACACGATGGTATTTATTCGGGAAAGTAAAGTGTTTACCAGTTTTACAACCAGGAGAAAAATTTCTTAAAAATTCCCTCTCCAACCCATTATGATTCCCATTCCATGCCTTGCCGTACACTCGTCGACATAAGGACCCATGTCTCCACAATTAAGGATCGTATAGGTTATTCACGGCAATCTAAGCATTTTAGAAAGTCCTGCTTTAGATCTTCTTGCATACACATTGTAATTATTTCGCCATGTGATCATTTCACTCACGCGACGGTCGAGTGTAACTGTAAAATTATTATAAACGTAAATATTTTACAAATTTGTTTCTTCTTAAAAACACGTATGGGTTAAAAAAATAGATAGCAAACTTCATCATTTCGGTATTCACAAATGTTGACATAACACTTTTAATACAACGTTAAGACATGGAACTACTTTTCCCCCGTTGTTACCAACTTTATCGGGCGCGTGGTAGTCAGTGAGCCCGTTCAAATGCATTTTCGAAAGATTGATTTCAGAAGTGCTCAGATAATTGTGAACAACCTACATGAACGTAAATTATATGATTCTATTCAGCATTGTACGAAAATCCCACAGCCTTTACTTTTTTCAAATGAAAGCAAGATACTCTACTATTTGAAGTATATGACTTATTTTATTAAATACCCTATTAGGGGTTTGGATAACCGAATTGAATGGGAAGTTGTTTAACAAGAAATGTGTTGCTCGCTTCATGGCAAAAAGTTATTATTACGACTGTCAATAACGAGCCGGCAATTCACAACCTGAAATTACTGAATACATACTTGTCAGAATTTATAAACTAAGGTGCACTATTTAAAAACAGAAGAAAATGTCCAGCACTATAATTGTTTATAACATGTCATCTGCGTGTAGGAATACTATGTGTGTATTTTTTCTACATGTAAATTTCAGCTTAGGCGAAACTTTTCTCTCGAGATGTTTTTTCTCAGTACTGGTGGAGTAGTGAGGTTTGGGCAGCTCTTCCCACGGAAGTCTTGAGAGCCAATGAGGGTGAAGCGAGGTAAGTATGGAGCTGCNCAATTCTGGATTTTCGCATGTGGGAATCGTGCTGGACGATGCCGCTGGTCGGCGGGTTTTCTCGGGGTACTCCCGCCTCCCCCGCCCTTGCATTCCAGCACCGCTCCATTCTAGGGTTTCATTTCTGTCATTCCCGGGGATGACGGTCACCTACGGGTCCCAGATGGAAAAACCGTCACTCGGAGGGTGTCGCCTTGCCCTGGGTGCACTCCCCACACGCTATTATTATTGTGTGTTGTGATTTTTTTTCGACAAAACAATTAGTGCATATCGGCTGTGATTTGACACGAAGTGACACGGTAAAATAACGCAGGTACTTTGAATGTACATATTAAGCTTGCGGTTATTCACAGCTAAATTTTCAAATTAATAATCAGTTTCTTTGCTTCTGTCTGAAATTGCCGTCCATATATATATATATATATATAATATGTCCGTAATGTATACGCATGTGAAAAATTGATTATTAGTTTTGGCCTACAGTAGATATTTCGCATAAATGTTCCGAGTAAAAGAGATGTAAAAAAATTTTTTTAAAAACATATTTATTATAATAATGTCAGAAACGTTCTGAAAAAGTTAATATCTTAATTGTGAACATTTAACTGAATAAAGTAAACCCCTATCAGCAAGTTATTTTTTGCTCCACGTATGTCGTGAATGCGTTTATTTGCCGTGACACACGTCATTAGACAATAGCCTGGATATACGTATGCATTTTTTATACCTGTATGATGTAGCGTAAGTATTTTGGATATGTGTATAAGGTGAACTGTGTTTTCAGCTACTGGAATACGTGGTTTCTGATCCAGGCGAGCTCACATTCACCATTATGCCGTTAGTTGCACTTTCACCGAAGAACTCCAATCGAAAGTCAAGAAAATCATATTCTCCTAACAATATAAGGGGAATATTATGTTTAGTCTTAGATTATATCTGACAACAGAGAAAAGTGGAGGATTTATATTTTGTCTGCATTTTTTTTTTGTGGAAAAGACCTTCGAGGAGTAACTGTGGTCGTGAAAATATGTTTACAGACAATTGTTGAGGTTAGTTTTAAACGAGGTAACGTGCTGTAACGAGTTAGGAAGGAATAATTATTAAGGTTCACACTGTGTGCAGGCAGAAGCACACAAGACCTTCTAATATCAGAGCTGCTCTCGCAAGAATACAGAATGGAAATCCAGATCATACTTCAGAATCTTCACCCTGTTTAGGGAGCTCAAACGAGAAATTCGATTTCAAAACTACGCGTTTTATTTGTGCAGAGGAAACTAGTTCTGATGCTACAACAACAACCAAGCGTATTAATACTTCCCACAGGGTAGAGAGATTATAAATCAAGGAAATATTTACAAAAATGGGTTTTTCGAAATGATGAGCGAGGAAAAGGGGGAGAAAGGTAATNAGGGAGCTCAAACGAGAAATTCGATTTCAAAACTACGCGTTTTATTTGTGCAGAGGAAACTAGTTCTGATGCTACAGCAACAACCAAGCGTAGTTATACTTCCCACAGAGTAGAGATATTATAAATCAAGGAAATATTTACAAAAATGGGTTTTTCGAAATGATGAGCGAGGAAAAGGGGGAGAAAGGTAATANATTATAAATCAAGGAAATATTTACAAAAATGGGTTTTTCGAAATGATGAGCGAGGAAAAGGGGGAGAAAGGTAATATTGTGGCATCAAAAGCCCAGTACCACGGGAATTGTTTCAAAAAATGTTCGTGGAATAAAACAGTAGAAGAACACGCAATATGACCAAAATCAAAATTAGCGACTGCTTGACGAAGATAATACATATAAGGAAAAATGGCTGAAACATCTTCTTCTCGGTCATTTTAAAGACCGAATAACTGTTTCAAATGTATCGGGAAAGAAAAATTTACGAGGGCGAATCAAAATGAATATTTCACAAATTGCTACAAAAAATCCAAGCTTTTTCGAATGCCTTTAAAAGGGTACGATAGAAAAGGTGCTTAGCGTGACGCGAAAATGACAGGGGGAGTAATTAAATTCGCATTCTAAATTAGAGTGCAGCAGTAGTGCCAACACCGTGGTTTCACTATCAACATATACCAAAGAGGAGCCGAGGTCCTTTATTCTTTTGTTTTTGAGTAGTGGAGGAATGAAACTCAGGTCCGACGAAGCAGCACTTCGTAAACACTGCAACACTTGAGTTGCCCGGCAGCGGATGTGTGTGGAAAAGTGATTCCATTCCACATGTTGTGTGTCCAGTTAATTGTAAGAAAAAAAATCTTTAAGGTTTTTATTTGACTCGCCCTCGAACTCTGTTTATCGGACAGAGCTCATTAAGTAACGTATTAGTGGTACAGAGATAAAAAGTTTATACTGCAACAGAACGTTTAAGAACCGTGTTAGTTGCAGCTGACGTTAAGGATGACACACACACACACACACACAAGTTGAATTACGACTCAAGTATCCACACAGACTTAGATTCTCGCAAGTCAGGGGGAGAAAACTTAATTCTAGAAGGCCTTCATGTTTTTACCCGAAGAGTTACCCAAAATGAAGAATGTCTCTGAATCACAGAATGTAGAAAGTAAATGAACTGTGATTAACCACGCAATAATACATATCAACTGCAAGACCAAGATCGTTCCTACCTCCCATTCAAACAAGTCTGGCCTTGACACTTCATCGATTATGTGGATCTAAACATTTGATTGACATATTATCACCGATGGTAGTGTGCGCATCGTATCACGAAACTTATGTTTGCACTATCTCTCTTATCACTAGCTCTCTTATCACTAGTTATATTATCANTGCGCATCGTATCACGAAACTTATGTTTGCACTATCTCTCTTATCACTAGCTCTCTTATCACTAGTTATATTATCAGTAGCTCTCTTATCAATCCCATCACCATATATTGACAGCGATGGGATTATTCAACATGTGTTTGACAATGCAGATGTGAATGTCCGTACGCTGGATGGACTGAGCACATTCCATGCAATGGGAGGGATTTGCTGTGTGACATCTGGTACTAGCGTCGACACAAACGTAAAGGTCAGGTGAGATAATTCTGGTTCTTTCGACACTGAAAATTTTCAACTCTAATACTACCCGAAGAAAAATAAAANTGCGCATCGTATCACGAAACTTATGTTTGCACTATCTCTCTTATCACTAGCTCTCTTATCACTAGTTATATTATCACTAGCTCTCTTATCAATCCCATCACCATATATTGACAGCGATGGGATTATTCAACATGTGTTTGACAATGCAGATGTGAATGTCCGTACGCTGGATGGACTGAGCACATTCCATGCAATGGGAGGGATTTTCTGTGTGACATCTGGTACTAGCGTCGACACAAACGTACAGGTCAGGTGAGATAATTCTGGTTCTTTCGACACTGAAAATTTTCAACTCTAATACTACCCGAAGAAAAATAAAANCAGGTCAGGTGAGATAATTCTGGTTCTTTCGACACTGAAAATTTTCAACTCTAATACTACCCGAAGAAAAATAAAAACAGAAGCCTAAGTAATTTGGTGATTGAGGATTTATAAACTGAAAACGACCAAGAACCCTTTCAAAAGAGCCCACAAGTATTTTCCCCCTCAACTAAATGTGGCATGTTGTATTGAAGAATCAGCTTGGTTGGGACGTCATACGACACATTCTGCTACAGTCTTTGCTGGGGAAGGATGATGCGCTATTTCAGCAAGGCAATGGCGGTCAACGTTCCACTAGCCCAACCCAACATGCTCTTCAAGGTGTTCGTCAACTTTCCTGGCCAGCCCGATCACCAGATCNTCTCCTGCCGCTATTGACGACTCTCGTTCAGCCGGACCACGAAATGCAATGAGCGTGGAATTCCACTCCTCAGGATGATATTCGTCATCTCTATGATCGTTTACATGCAAACATTTCTGCCTGCATTGCTGCTCGAGAAGGGCACACTAAGTGTTGAAAGATCTCTTAGTACAATCTTTCGGGCTTTATTTTCTGGCGGATGTCCTTGTGCCAGCGATCATGTCCTATAAACTACCTGTACTCTCTGTGAGCAAAAATTTGAATGTCTTGTAAAGCGTCCGTCAAGGCGATTTTAATTTTCCATTCATGTATATATGAAATACTGGCTACCAATAAAACAAGTAACAAAATAATACTTAACAAAAAAGTTTTGTTTATTATTTCAAGTTTTGGCATTTATACGAGAATGATTAACCTACGCGTCGCAAGATTTACGTCATGTTCCACTTTCTGTTGTTATGATCTGCTTAAGACGGAAATTAATATTCTTTTCTTTAAAATCTTGTCTTAACGTAGGTTTCCCATTACTGTTAGGAACGAAATGGATTGTGGCGTCAGAGTTTGTCCACCTTNGTTATTTCAAGTTTTGGCATTTATACGAGAATGATTAACCTACGCGTCGCAAGATTTACGTCATGTTCCACTTTCTTTTGTTATGATCTGCGTAAGACGGAAATTAATATTCTTTTTTTTTTAAATCTTGTCTTAACGTAGGTTTCCCATTACTGTTAGGAACGAAATGGATTGTGGCGTCAGAGTTTGTCCACCTTAAAAGCACTTAATCACTAAACGAACCAGAACAACGAGGTTAATGCTGAAGTTCCTCAAATGTTTTACAACTTTCTCAGGCAAATCAAATAGAGACTTCTCGTATTAGACACTGGGTGATTGATGTTTTCAAGAAGAAAGTTGAATAATAGTTCGTGAAATACTCAGGTTTTCTTGGAAACAATTTATAACGTGTTATATTAATAATTTTTTATGTATTTTTGTTTTCTTTTAAAATCGATTCATTCTCGTAAATTTACTTGTAAATATACGCGTTTGTTTATTTTTGAACACATAATACTTCAAAACACATTTTGTAACAAAACAATTACTTAACACTACAATTATGTAAATTCTATTGTATAATAAACAGTGTTAGTCATACGGATATTCAGCCAAAGTCCATCAACGTTTTATGTCAATTTTTGGGCACCCTTTTCCACTCAGATAATTATAAATGATTTTCTAACGACATTCAGTAATTACTTAACTATCTGTAAGTTTCATTCCTTTCCGCGGAACCACCTTTCTTATAATGCTATAATAAAACGTTTATTAAGAAATAGTATGTAAAAAACTATTCGCAAATTAATAATTATTTATATGATAAGTAGAAGTTATAAAATATGAAATAACTATGATAGAAAAGTTTGAAAATATTTTCCTTGCGTACTTCTTTCGGCGCCATATCTCATCTTTAAGGTTTACAATGTTGGCACCTACGATACGGAGAAACAACGAAATTAATCGTGAACATATGAAAGTGTATGGACACNTATTCGCAAATTAATAATTATTTATATGATAAGTAGAAGTTATAAAATATGAAATAACTATGATAGAAAAGTTTGAACAATATTTTCCTTGCGTACTTCTTTCGGCGCCATATCTCATCTTTAAGGTTTACAATGTTGGCACCTACGATACGGAGAAACAACGAAATTAATCGTGAACGTATGGAAGTGTATGGACAANTCGTGAACATATGAAAGTGTATGGACACTACAGTTCAGTTTAACGTAATTTACTAAAACATCGTCACTTGACAAATATGGTTCAGCTCAGGTAATTAAAAGAATACGGCTTGTCCAAATATAGATAATAAACATTATTTTGTTTCGGAAAAACACATTTATCAATATTATGACTTTGTTTCTCTAAATTACCTGTAAATTAATTCGTAATATTTTACATACTTGCTAATGTATCGATATTTTTGGGCCCCTTGAGTATTTCAAGTTCCTATTCATATAATAATTAATTCTGAGGTTATTGTTCNTATGAAATAACTATGATAGAAAAGTTTGAAAATATTTTCCTTGCGTACTTCTTTCGGCGCCATATCTCATCTTTAAGGTTTACAATGTTGGCACCTACGATACGGAGAAACAACGAAATTAATCGTGAACATATGAAAGTGTATGGACACTACAGTTCAGTTTAACGTAATTTACTAAAACATCGTCACTTGACAAATATGGTTCAGCTCAGGTAATTAAAAGAATACGGCTTGTCCAAATATAGATAATAAACATTATGTTGTTTCGGAAAAACACATTTATCAATATTATGACTTTGTTTCTCTAAATTACCTGTAAATTAATTCGTAATATTTTACATACTTGCTAATGTATCGATATTTTTGGGCCCCTTGAGTATTTCAAGTTCCTATTAATATAATAATTAATTCTGAGGTTATTGTTCTCGAGGAAGGTTAATTTTGACTCAGGCATAGCATTTAAAAAAATGTTCGAAAACAAGGAAGGGTCAATATCAGACACAACCGGAGTAGTGTATGCAGATGTATTGTGGAACAGCGTATTTAAATAGAACGACTTGACTTGCTGACTTCTTCTTAAATCGGCGGTACTCGGGCATCTCTACCGTTACAGCGGCGACGTTTTTGAATGTATTCGGCTGCTTGGCGATATGTAATTCGTATGATAGACAACTACCTCTATCGAAGTCCTCGTACCCGATCAGTCACATCCTTCATCGGACAAGGAAGTTCCAACCGGCACAACGTGCCCGAAATACACCGGATACCCCTTTGTTTCCAGTGAACTCACTCATCAGGATGCTACAATAAGCGAAGGCGCGAACTATGTGACGTCGTGCACATGTTTGCCGTCATATGAGTCAAAGGAAAGAGTCGTGTGCGTTCGGAAGTTTTACGATTGTAGAGGCTTATAAATTCGGGCATTCCGCCCGAGAGATTTCTCGGCACACGAACGTGCCTCGGTCAGTCGTCAGCGATGTCGTCTTCATGTGGAAATGCCATAGAATCGATGAACCGAACCAAAGCCCTGGGAAGCGCAAGAACTAACTGAGGACGAACGGCAAACTCTGAAGTGTATTGTGTGGCGCCCTCTGGCGGATGCCGCAGATTACGTTTACACCTACAGCATGCCCAAAGAGCCACAACACCACTGCAAACACCCCAACATTTACAGTCGGCCTAAAATACCCTATCAATTAAGTACAACTTTACCTAATCGCAGCAAGAAAATAACTTTTACGTATAGGGTTCAGCAACTGAAAGGGGGAGTACATATTCTAGAACAAACTCTCATTAAACTTTTGTTCATATATTGTACGCCTTCTTAAATTTACAAGAGATGTAATAAAATGCCAATAAAGCATTTATAAAATCTGAAAATTTTCCCCAATACATTGTATAATAATTGAATGAATATAAAGAAATACCGTAAACATATCTCAACATTGAAATTAACACTAGAATTTTAGAAGTGATTGCAGAGTACCATGTGTTAATCGCAAAGTATTTAAACGGTTTACCTATCGATGTTATCACCTATGGACATCCTCTAAACAAGCCAGTAACTACTATGTTACATTTATATTCTTGGCTTATGCAAATAATTTTTAAACAATAAATTTTTCTCGTTTACGAAAATGTGGTTAGAAATCTAATTCCTAATTACATTTAAATGTTGTGTACACTACAAAACTTTAAGGCTAAAGTCCTCATAACTACCAGACGAGTCATACTGACGTTATACTTAACTTCGGCAACCACAACTGCAGCTGACGATCCCTAGGTGAGGTCTCGATCTTCCTCTCTTTCTACCCAGGCATTGTCAGCCCTATATGTACATCGTAGATCTACACTGACAAAGCCTAGCGATGGAAATAAAAAATCACTTTTTTATTTAATTTGTATTAATGGTCGCGGGTGTCAGTGACAAAATTTCACGTCATTTGTATTGTGCGTGTGCTCGTGCGCTAAACGTTCATTTTCAGGAAACACGCAGCGCTGCGTTGCGCCTTCTCCGGGAAACGCATATCCACAGTGACGTCATGAGCACAGTGACGCTCTCAGGAACCACGGTCATCCCAGCGGGCAGAAGCCAAAAATCAGTTGGCGATAAGCGCCAGGTTCAGAGAGGACGTATACGATAGAGTCTTCCGCGTTTATCGGGGAGAATAAAACTCCGTCACCGCAGCGAACCGCCCAGCTGCTCTGGTCTATTCGCGGTTTTTTCACACTTTTTGAATAAAACCTTTGAAAAATCTCCCTGTGTATTACGTGTTTGGTTGTTTTCTTAATACGTCGTAAATTACAAGTGTTTTACACTCGTGTTAACATAAAAGTAATTAATTTTTTGTAAACGTTGAACTATTTCATAGATTCATCTATAAATTACAATATTTTGTTTATAATAAATGTAAATTAGATCAGAGTGAAAATGGGTGTGTTGGTAATACCTTGTTGAGGATTAGTTCTTATGCAAAAATTATTAAAGTGAGAGATCACGATTGTCCCTTTGGTTTAATTTTCCAGATTTAGTTAATGGTTAAGCTTTTGTTTGCACGAGGTGGAGGAATAACTTGAGATTAGAACTTTAGCAGGGCTTCAGAAAAGTTCGAAGTAACTTTAATGGACTATACGTAGTATTCCAGCGTGGTGAAGACGTCAGAATGTAGGTGCCAAGCAGCTTCATATTCCACGTGCACCAACTTAAAATAAACGGCGTTGTCAGGCAAGTAGGCGGACGAAACATTTTAACAGGCATTCTTAATAGGGGCGAAGAATAATGCATGAGACGAAGGTTTCTCAACTGTATGAACGTCATTATAGAGGGGCACTCTCATATTTGTCGTCAAGCTGAGTTTCTTGACATTTTCCCAGACAGGCTTTGATTTAATCTGCAGGTGTGGCCCTCTGTNGTATTTGTCGTCAAGCTGAGTTTCTTGACATTTTCCCAGACAGGCTTTGATTTAATCTGCAGGTGTGGCCCTCTGTATCACCGCTAGAGTTTGGCGGAAGTCACCAGCCAGTAATACAACCATTCCTCCCATAGTGTTTGTATTGTTTCATACATCCTGTCGAGTTCGGTTTAGGGCCTCTATCGCTTTTTTGTGTAACATTGTGCTTTCGTCCCACACTAGCAACTTACATTGACGCAGCATTGTACCCCGAGCGCAATTTATACTAAAAACATTTTCTGAGGGAATGAGACNACTAGCAACTTACATTGACGCAGCATTGTACCCCGAGCGCAATTTATACTAAAAACATTTTCTGAGGGAATGAGACATTTTTTTGGGATAAAAAGTAGCATATTGCACTTTCTGGCCGTCTAACTATCTCTGTACAAAATATCACGTTGATTCGTTGCTCCGTTGCGACGTGAAAGAAGGACAAACAAACAAACAAACACACTTTAGCATTTATACTATTATTAGATAGGAATCATAGACCAGAAAATGGGTAGAGCCTCAAGATTGAAAAAGGGGAAGAGGTTCATTTTAAACACTCATAATTAACTAAAATATTATAGTTCTGGAATAATTATATATTTATTAAACCTTGTGGTTCTTATTCAAAGAAAAGCCTCTGTTGAAACTGTTTAAGAGAAGGAAAAGTGCACATGAGGGACGTAAAACGGGAAAGGTAATGAGTAAAAAGGGACGTATCCAAACTCGACCCACGACCTCCCACCGACAAGGGGGAGCTGTGTGTGTGTGTGTGTGTGTGTGTTAAGAGATTTCGGTGGCTCTTGACATCGAGCTCTTGAGAGCCTATGAGGTTGGAATGAGAAAAGAATGGATCAACGTCGGAATGAAGGGGCAAGGGAAACGGGAGATCCCCGAGAAAACCCGCCGACCAGCGGCATCGTCCGGCATGATTCCCACATGAGAAAATCCGGTAGCGAAACGTATGGGAATCAAACCCGGTTCGCCTAGGTGGTAGGCGAGAGTCTAACCCCTTCACCACCGCGGCCCCTCCAGCATGTGTAGTTATTCAATTTTCATGTTGGAATGCCTACATCACAGAATAAATGGTGTTTTTTAAAGCACCGTGATTTCCGTAACTTGATATAATTCTTGCGTTGCTCAAAGTCATATCCTTCAGATTATTCTTGGTTCAGTTTACCAAACATCAACAAAAATGTTATTTTGTGGGCTGTTATTTCTAATAATGTAGGTTTTCATCTATAAAAATCGTATTTCTATAAAAATTTACAAAAGTATTTTTTTTAAGATCCAAGAAAATTACAATTAAATTAATTAATTAATAAAAAAAATCTAAAATTAAAAATTTTAAAAATATTGTTTATTAAATAAATTTTAATAAAAAGCAATGCGGGTACGTAATTTATAAATTTATTACATTTATATATCGGATGCCATAATCTGATGTTATTCTTGAGCGACTGCCACTTGAGAATTCAGTAACCCTTTCTATGCTTCATTTTCTATTTTCTTATTTAATTTGTTGTTCATATAGGTTCCAACTGTAATGTCAAATTTCCACTGTAGTTTGACTACAGGATTTATTTTGAATATTCAAACAATTTTACATTTATTTTTATTGCAATACTCGTTTGCACAACTTAATGTTTACCGGTTCAACTGTAACATTTGCCTCAGTAATTTAAGGTGGCATTTTCTGCAAAGTGATGGTGAAAGTTGATAAATAACAAAGTAATTTAGCTTTCTCATTATGTGTTGGTAATATTTTTAATTTTTTTTAGATAGGTAAGTGTTCCAGAAACTCGATACCTTACTCTAATACACTATAAGAACAACTTCGTTTAAGCAAATGTTTGGTCTACAGAAATTATTTAAATAATTCTCGAATTACAGTATGCTTCTTACGCGAAGTATTTTATCTGAATAAAGTGAACGCTGAGACAGTTTTAATTAAATAAGGTGGAGATATATTTAAAAATTGCAGACCAAAGAGGTTACAAATTAATTAATTTAATGTTCTCGTTAGGTAGTACTAGCAGAATTAGCCTGGTTAAGATTAGTTTTGCAGTTCTTGAAATATGACACAGCTGCGTTTTACGCAGCTGTGTCATATTTCAAGAACTGTGTACTGCTATTTTATACAACATGTGTACTGCTATTTTATCCAACATGTGTACTGCTATTTTATCCAACATGTGTACTGCTATTTTATCCAACATGTGTACTGCTTTTTTATCCAACATGTGTACTGCTATTTTATCCAACATGTGTACTGCTATTTTATACAACATGTGTACTGCTATTTTATCCAACATGTGTACTGCTATTTTATCCAACATGTGTACTGCTATTTTATCCAACATGTGTACTGCTTTTTTATCCAACATGTGTACTGCTATTTTATCCAACATGTGTACTGCTATTTTATCCAACATGTGTACTGCTATTTTATCCAACATGTGTACTGCTATTTTATCCAACATGTGTACTGCTATTTTATCCAACATGTGTACTGCTATTTTATCCAACATGTGTACTGCTATTTTATCCAACATGTGTACTGCTATTTTATCCAACATGTGTACTGCTATTTTATCCAACATGTGTACTGCTATTTTATCCAACATGTGTACTGCTATTTTATCCAACATGTGTACTGCTATTTTATCCAACATGTGTACTGCTATTTTATCCAACATGTGTACTGCTATTTTATCCAACATGTGTACTGCTATTTTATCCAACATGTGTACTGCTATTTTATCCAACATGTGTACTGCTATTTTATCCAACATGTGTACTGCTATTTTATCCAACATGTGTACTGCTATTTTATCCAACATGTGTACTGCTATTTTATCCAACATGTGTACTGCTATTTTATCCAACATGTGTACTGCTATTTTATCCAACATGTGTACTGCTATTTTATCCAACATGTGTACTGCTATTTTATCCAACATGTGTACTGCTATTTTATCCAACATGTGTACTGCTATTTTATCCAACATGTGTACTGCTTTTTTATCCAAATTAGCAATTCAAGAGCTTGAGATCTACATAAGTTTTTTGTCCCTACAAATTTATACAAGTTTTGTGAGCTTATTGAATTCAATTATAAAGTGCGGTAAAGAGGAGGACATATATACCTATATATATATATATAACTATATACATACGTAGATAATTGCACACACGCATAAATAGATGCATTTATGCAGACAGGCATTCGTGAATATATACATTGAGTCAAGCATTCGTAAAAACATGCATTCTTGCATTTATGCAAATATACGTGCATGCATACATTACTACTTGGTTAATGTACGAGTATATGTGCGAATGTGGAATTATACATGAATACCTTCGTACGTGCATTCATTGGTGCATAAATGCATAGAATAATGCACATATGAGTAAATACAAGACAACTGCATAAGTTACTTTCAAGGAACATTGACTAAAAATTAGATTTTATTAGAGTTGTTCGATAAGCGCCAAAACTGTATTTTAAACCACGGTATGGAATATTTTTACTAGTCCGAAGTTTGTATATGAGATGAATATTATTAATTTGTTATTGCTCTGAGTATTTTAATATTAAAGTGTATCCTTAACTTTCACCATTTACTCGTTTGGTATGAAATGATATATTTCTCAAATTTACAATAATTTGTAGAGAAACGCCATAGTGAATCGCAAACGGCACATTACACCTGACGTATGTCAAATAACCATGGGGCCACGGTGGTGTAGTGGTTAGATTAAATACCTAGGTTCTACTCACATCTTGTAGTATGGAATATGCAGTGATTTACTTTACACGATGGGTTTGAATTCATATCAGTAAAATTGCTTCAGAACATAGATGACAGGTCTGGCAAAATTATGTGATTTTGAAAACAAGTTTTCAATAATCTAGCTTAAAAATTTTGCATTCGGTATTTTTGTATAATACCTCTTCCCTTATTTTTTTATGTGTTCTCTTCACTAAAATCAGTCGTGGCACGCGAAATTTTAAATTAATTATAAAACTGTAATACTTAATTAAATTTCGAAGATCTAGAAATAAAATATTTTTACGTTTGTAAGAGGAGTTGTTGAGAAACATGCGCTATTGAAATTTTTGATATTATTTATTGTGGTATCACATAAAATGGTGTGTTCATCCAGTTCTGTATAAAAATGAGCAAAGCTGCGGGATTCACATATCTCGTAGTAAATGAAACAAGTAGAATAAGTTCGCATCTGTTTTATGCCCTTCTTGATGAGGCGAGGGAACACTACTCTCTCAAGAGTACTGCTCGAACGACGAATAAAACCATCGATCACCAGATATTTACTCAAATGTAGTTTTCTTTTCAAAGAACATTACTTCGTGGTGTTTTCCTCGGGTTGCCCGTTTGTGAAGGTATTTGCGTATTTCGATGTACGGCAGACGAAGGTAAATCGTCATCGAATGTATGCCGTGACAGATCAGTAAATAGGTAAAATTACATAGTCGTAACTTCTGCCCTGGAAATTTCGTACTTATCCCATGGATCTAACACACAGTTGCAAAGCAAAAAAGTAATCGTTATTTATAGAAATTAAAAAGGAAACCCTGTATCTTCTTGAAACTAAACATTCCAGAAAAGGCAGTACTAAAAAAAAAAGCTTCCTTCGTCAGCCCTATATTGCAAAAAACTGTACGCAAGTTACCACATTAAATTTAAGGTTGTCAGAGAAATCAATTTATTAATAGTAGCGTGGAAAGACTGATGCTACGAATATGATGTACAAGAATGGTACTAAACAAGATGGGAGGGGCCACGGTGGCGGAGCGGTTATACTGCTCGCCTCCCGCTAAGGAGAACCGGGCTCAATCCACGGCCGGCTCACTCCGGATTTTCGCAAGTGGGAATCATGCTGGACGATGCCGCAGGTCAGCGGGTTTTCTCGGAGATTCCCCCCCTCCCCTTTTTTCCCTTCTCATTCCGGCGCTTCTCGAAACTCATAATGATAATTAATAATAAATATCGATATGCTAGTTAGCATACCTGGTAACTGCGAAAAAAAAACTGTGAAATCTTTTTAGCTCGTAAATGGTACAAAATTAGTAAACAGTTATATTAAGGACTAATAAGGAAATAAGACACAAGGAAAAATATTACTGAGCCAACATTGAGGTCATTTGCAGAAAAAGAATACAAGTCAATACATTACTTTTTTTTTCTTCAAGTTTCATGTTTTTTAAGGAACTGTTTCTTCTGATTTACACTGCGTTTATTTTTAAGGGTGNTCAATACATTACCTTTTTTTTTCTTCAAGTTTCATGTTTTTTAAGGAACTGTTTCTTCTGATTTACACTGCGTTTATTTTTAAGGGTGTCGTCTATTTCATTCCTTTAATTTCGCGCATTATTGTACTGCAAGAGGCTTACAAAACCAAATTTTAATGGCTAACAATTAAAATATAATTGTTAGCACAAAGTGCACAAAAATTTGTAATAATGGGGGAAATTTAATTATGACTTCAAATTATATTTATTTAAATTTCATTCCTTTTATTAATTAAAAGATTTTTCTGTATTAACAATGTGTGTTATGATATAGTAGTATGCCTAACCGATGAAATGTATTTAGTTTAAAACCTTGTTCCTTAATGTTTTTAATTGAACTTCAACTACATTTCCACTTCAAGCAACGAAAAAAAAAAACTTAAATTGCCTATATTTTGAATCCAAGTGGCCAATTTTATATGTCACTGTAATTAAAATTTTATCATTCCTTTTGATGTTAAGTGTATATTTCTATAACAGAATTGAAGACAAATTATATATATATATATATTCTCTCCTTATTTCGTTTTTTGTTATAATAAAAAATTTAAAAGTTAATAAAAAACTTAAAATCCCCACTTCTGTTACTAGAAAGAGAGAGCTATAAATATTTGAGGAAGTACATTATTTCCTTATTCTCGTTCCGTTGCAAGTNCCCCACTTCTGTTACTAGAAAGAGAGAGCTATAAATATTTGAGGAAGTACATTATTTCCTTATTCTCGTTCCGTTGCAAGTAAATAAAGAATTCATACTGCTCGCTTTGTTTTTTCCGTAGGAAAGAAGCGGAATAAAAGTATTTCGTTGTTTAGTACCGAATGTGTATGCCATCAACACAGTAAAATAATCTGGATGCTTAACATATACACTTTGCGTAGTTTCAAGAGGTATAAATATTCGTTTTACATACACTGACAGTCAATTTGAGAGTAAATTTAATTATTTGTCTTAAAAATAAAAAATCCTAAATATATATTTAATTTTTAGAAAATTATTTCTTGCTACTTAAAGACGTGAGGTGCGGTTTCGAACTATATGAGTCCCTCTTATTCCATAAATGCCGCGGTCTATAAAATTGTCATGTTAAATAAACAATTTTAAAAATATTTAATGAATTTTATATATTAAATTATATATTGGCGATCATTTACCTGCTAGACTAGGTATTGAAATTATCAAGATTGGAAATACGCGTATGTATATAAATATTAGTTAATACGTTGGCGGTAATACAAGTAAAATAATCAGAGATCAAATATTTTTGTAAAAATATGTTAGCAACTTCGCACAAAACTGTTTAAAGTTTAAGGTCAATGTTGATCANGAGATCAAATATTTTTGTAAAAATATGTTAGCAACTTCGCACAAAACTGTTTAAAGTTTAAGGTCAATGTTGATCAGTGACGTACCAGTTCCTCACTCCTTCAAAATAAGCTCTGCGCTAGAAGGAACTATTTACATCTACTGATATGCCTATAGTAACAATCTGAGAACCAGCCTGGCGATAAAATGGCTGGTATAGGTTATGGAAAAAATGTGATGAAGATTTTCATCTTTTACGCATGTCGCCAACACTGAAAAACCCATCACCGTCAGAGCTGTCAAGAATTATAATATAATCAACAGTTACAAGGGCGATTGTTTTCACTTAGTTTTACAACATATCAGCATTTTTAATGAAAATATATTTTTCATGGATGTAATATATTCTAGTTGCTTCAAAGCTCGGTCAGAAGAAGCATGCTAATATTTAAAAACAAATATTTAAGTCAAATAGTGTTCCAACTTCGAACCCAGACCACGTTTTTTTTTTAATAATGCAAATGGCAAAAAATTGTTGTTTTGATAACTGGCTACTGGGCGGCCAGTATGCCAACTGCAAGCCATATTTTCTCTATGGTGTATGTTAGCAGAAGGTAAATAATATTTCTTACTTAGGGGGATATAGTGCCTGCATTAGAGAAGCGTGTATCCTTGTATCGAATGCTGTCCCGATATTTGCAGTCCTGCACGTATTAATTGTAATAAAGTTATTTTGATAGTGGCATCATTAAAAGGTGCGATAATAGCATTGTATGGTTGTTGGTTGGTCTTGCTTTTGAATTAAATTATACAAAAATTAGGGATTNTTGTATCGAATGCTGTCCCGATATTTGCAGTCCTGCACGTATTAATTGTAATAAAGTTATTTTGATAGTGGCATCATGAAAAGGTGCGATAATAGCATTGTATGGTTGTTGGTTGGTCTTGCTTTTGAATTAAATTATACAAAAATTAGGGATTTTAAGAAGTATTTTTAAAAAAAGTAGTGTAACTAGAAAGTGCATCTATAGTAGAGCATAAAACCTGAAGTTTCTCGTTCCAATACTCATGGTAAATGTAACAAAATGTTTATGGGTTCTTTATGCACGAAAGTTTATCCAAGTTTGTAGTTAATATTTCACTGGTTAACATTGGTGCATAGATGTGACTACAATCATGTTCCAAGCTTACATAACAAATGATATCGTTAGATATGGAGTTCGATCATCATTTTGTTTAAATTATGCAGACGTGAAAATAATAAATGAATGACTACGTTAAGAAACACACAATGATAAGTGAGCGCGGCTTGTAAGTGGCTAATGCATAGAAGTGGGAACGGAAGCTACGAGTTTCTATTTTGGACGCGTGTAACCTACCTGTGTTGCTGTTGGAAAGCACCTGTGTGGCCATGAAGGTCTCCCGGTCGATATGTGTTAGCCGAATTAGAAAAAAAAAACATGCACGGGAAAAAGATACCGCTGGAGTATGCATGCTCAGGGAAGATCGTGCCATGCATATCAAGTAAGCACACATGTACGAATATCTACGCGCGTGTATCTGTGTTGGGCGATCTACGCGGAAAGGTTGCATGTGTGTACGTGTGGTTATATTTGCGTTTCGAAGCAGGAAGAAACCTGATACGAAGTTCGTTCCTCATTTCTCATTTATTTCTTGCTGGATATTGTTACCGCAAATGACGAATGTTCAGACGCTTTACATACAAGAGCGAAGTCAAATTTTATAGTGTCCGTTTCTTTCATGTTCGCCTGAAACAAGTTAGCAAATAAAAGTACATTGAAAACGGCTTCTGACATAATTGAAAATATAATTTTATATCTAGTAGTACGAAAGAGATGCAGGAATTAAGAGATAACAATAATGACATAAATAGTTGTGAAAGAAAGTTTGGAAAGTCACTAGGATTTTCAGGAATAACTCTACATTAAAATGCTATGGGTCAACACTGCAATTTGTTCTACTTGGGTAAATAAGTGTTACTTACGATTGAGAACGTTACATTGTATAATTAAGTTACCCAGTAATTCATTAGTAATAAGCGTCATATTATTCGTTTTATGAAGATCTTTCATCTTTCAATATATAAAGTGTTTGTGCTACAAATCATTTTGAATAATTCCAATTTAAGGGTGTCGCATACAAGTGACAAGTGGATTTTATGTAAGTAGAGATGTTGAGAATATTAGGTAGAGAATTTATATCCATTTTTGATAGCTTCCACATGTGTTCACACATGGGCAGTCTAGGAGACAAGCCTTCACGAACACGCCACCATACATACATATACTTTAACGCGAAAGTGACCGATTAAAAAGGAGAATGGGTTATGAACAAAAGATTCACGCACTCCTTTAAAGACCGTAACTAAACTTAGACTCTATTTCAGTATAAAAATTATATTTACCGACAATTACCACTGTTGCATTACAATATTGTGTTGTTTATAAACTCATATTTTTCTTTTCATATTTTTGTGTGATTTATTTGTTCAGCTTCTAGGCTTAAAGGAATAATTCTCGGTCATGAATTTAAGTTAAAAATTTGATTGAGACAACATGTGCCAGATTGTAAACTTCAACACCGTTAATTTTCTTTACGCTGGTTTTATCAATGTAGTCTGTTTTAGCCTGTTTTAAACATTGTGCGATACTTAATAATTTGTATAAAATAGCATATAGTTTGGTCAATAATAAAAATAGTTTTTGCATTTTATGTCTTTGCTTTAAAAATTTTGGTTTATATTAAGTTCCTGTCGTATTTATAGAAATTATATTTGTTTTAATTTTAAGAATTTAATATTTATTAAAGACGTGCAGACTGATGTATTTCAGTCATGTGAAATGACGTAGCATTTATACAATTACTCCAAAAGTCTTGAGTACACTAACAAGTTTTCTGTTCCCCCCACAGAGAAACTCATTTGCACTGTGTTTATGAGACACTTAGTTCGTACGTTGACCATACTGACTACTCTGAATAATTTGGCTACGATCTGTTAGTTTTAAGCTGACGCGTGGCGCATATAGTCACTAGAGAAGTCGCTGCCACAATCCCTCTCCCCCACCATATTATCCTCCCCGCGAGCGCCTACAAGTGACATGCATTGCGGGACACGTGGACAGCCAGGACAGGTCAACCCAGAGGACGGAGATTCANGTGACATGCATTGCGGGACACGTGGACAGCCAGGACAGGTCAACCCAGAGGACGGAGATTCAGTTGCACGTGTCAAGGTTGTGCCGAGTAAGAGCTGGCATATCGCCAAAGCACCCAGAAGGCGCTACGTAAATGCGTAGGAAAGCAGGCGAAATTGCAGAGCCAAGCTAGAGCATCTCTAGTTACAAAAGAGAAAACGGCTGACAAGCTTGAAAGTGGTGCCACGAGCACTCCTTCACCCCCTTAGCTAACCACGGGGCAACTTGGAAATGTGCCGTGGAAGGAGAGCTGACAGGGTAAGTTTGAGGGTGCAGGTCACCCCTCCTTCCACCCACCAACAAGAACCATGGCGTGTGTATGAAGTATTCGATTGTTCTGCATCCTCATTCCACACCCCTCCCCCAACAAGGGAAGGCGTGTCTTAGGGAGAGACTCAAGAGAGGATATAAGCGAATTTATGAGAGAAGAGGGATTCAGTTTTTATCACCGCGCCAAGAGAGTCAGTTGCGTCGGGAATCGCGAGAGGACGTCGGAATGAGAGGAGAGCATCGAGGAGTGAACCCAGAGCAGCAGACGAGGGGAGATGGCACCAAACGCGGGCCTTTCCAAGGCCGACCACATCGCCAGATCTCATCCAGCCAACACATACCAAGCACTACAAGCAGAGCTAAGTATCAAGTCATCGGCCAGAGAAGCCTCCCCTCTTGCACTCGATGTCGCCCACAGTTAATCCGAGTTAGTTAAATAGAGTACCACAAGTCGGAAGTGTTTCTGTATATTTAAACTTGAGACAATATAACCAACCAGTAAAGAGAAAAGCCAAAAGACTGCCTTATTGATATACCCTCAACCTTCAAGGCACCTTATAGTTTGTGCCATCTAATATTAACTGGGGACCCTAGGACCTACAGGTGGGGAATAGCGTCAAAGTCAACTTTCGGAAGGAAATATGGGCATACAAAATCACTTTCCTGTATGTTTTGGTGTGTGTGAGTGTGTGTGTCCCTGAAATATTTCGAACCTGCAAAGAGAATTTCAGTAAACTCTGTATTCTGAAAGTATCAACTACAATCATAAAATGTGCATTTTTTGTCCATAATTTTGTAACATAGTGCCAAAGAAAAAAAAAATGTTTTATTGTCATTACTCGGGACACTATAAAACGATTCCTACCGAATTCGGCAAAACAATCAATATTGCGAGACGCCACATAAACTGATATGTTTTAAACTAGTCTGACACTTACTTTCAAAATGGTGATCATACAAACATTTTTTATTATTATGCTATAACTACGAAACACTGTAACCAATTTCAACCAAT
Organism: Clitarchus hookeri; assembly: GCA_002778355.1. Classification (NCBI taxonomy): domain Eukaryota; kingdom Metazoa; phylum Arthropoda; class Insecta; order Phasmatodea; family Phasmatidae; genus Clitarchus; species Clitarchus hookeri. The sequence continues at coordinate 13,517 of NQII01007004.1, read as the reverse complement.
CTTTGTATGTTGGCAGTAGCGTATGTCACAACCATCTAATATGTGTAGACAGAGACTCTTTTGTCCTCCGTTTTGTAAGATAGCGCTACTTTTATATCAGATGTCGAAAAACAATTAACCGATTCCCACCAAATTTGGCAAACACATTTTACTACATAGGCCATGAAAACTGAAACTTTTAAGTGGGTCAGACATATTTTCAGATGATGGAAATATAAATATTTTATTTTAACACACATTTTAATTTTATCTAAGGCTTAGAGTACGGCCTACTTCATCAAATTTACTTGCGTACATATATTGAGGAAAGTAAGCTAATTATATATTGGGGAAGATGGGAAAATATTGGGTACTTAAGATGTTTTATGGTATATATAATAAATGGTTCGGCGAAAAATGCAAACTGAGCTTAAATAGTTTGCACTGCCTTCTCTTCTAACAAATACACTGTCCAAAATATGAATAAGTATATTACAATAGTATATAATTACACTGGTTTAAAGAGTGGCAAATGCCCCATCTTACCCAGGCCCATGGGGTAAGATTGTTGGGGAAAGATGAGGTATGATTCAAAATTAATTATTTTAAGTTAGGTTTACAAGTAGTTATAAATCTCAAAATACAAAGTAACTATATCCTATGTAATTTCACAAAAAGAGTTTTGAAACACAAAATTAAGTATTATTATTTGCAAGATCTTCAACATAATTTATTTAAAAATAAAACAAACAATAAAAAATACATTTTACAACAAACATTCACTAGCAATATAACCAAAAGTGCAGATGCCTATTATGATAAAGTTCCATTTCAGTTTGGTAAAAGTAAGTTTTCACAATAATGGATCTATCAGCCTTGCTTACAATATTCACAAACAAAATTAACCTCATCATCTTCCTCTCCAGCTCAGGAGCAGTGAGCACATCTGTGGCAACCTCTTTCTTTCTCTGCTGTTCTCATAACCTTAATTCTCTCACACTTTGATGTTGAATGTTTGTTCAGTTTTCTATCCAGTAATATATTCTTCTTTGCCTTCTCTCCTTCCTTGAAAGTTTGACTTCAAACTCAGTTTTGTAAGGAGAACTTGTAATTACTGCTATTCTGTTTTTCTGTAAATGTTCTGCCTCAAATTTCTTCTTCCTACATGAAGGATGGGCATAATCTGTTTAAGAGAAGTAGCGAAAGCACTTGGTTTACTGAGTCATTGAGACTCGAGTTATCTTGATGTGAGACACATGACGGTGTGAAGATCCAGGTTCGTCGTTGGCTGAAAAAGTGCCAGTGTCAGCTGCTATTGGCATGCAAAGTGACGATCGTTAGGTGTACTGACAGTATCGGCAGCATCTGTTTCTTTATTTTGAGCCTGAAGTCAGTAGTGTTTTATGTATGAAAAGCTGAGTCGGGAAAATTATTTGTATCAAAAGGACTAATGCTGTCACCTTGAGGCTGTTTATGGCGTTGCTCATTATCGCCGCTTGTATGAAATCTTTACCTAGGATCTCAGCAATCTGAAACATGTTGACAGCCCTTCCTGAGTGAAATCTTGGCCAATTTGTTGTCTCCCCCGCGATTGTGTCCTCTCAGCGAGCTCCTACAAGTTGACACGCGTCGCGGAACACGTGGACAGTCAGGACAGGTCAACCCAGAGGACTGATACTCAGTTACACGTGTCGCTGCAGCACGGGCCTCCTCTCCCACCACCCCTAGCAAGCCCCGTGAAATTTGTACATGCAGAGAAATGACGAGATAGTAGGGTGATTTCCGCCCGATGTCAAAAACACGTGCTGAAGGAACATGCACCGAGAATAAGCTGACAGCGTATGGCAGGGGCAACTGGCCCACACCATCCCCTTACTCCCACCCCATATCTACAAGAACCAGGGCACGAGGATGAAGTGCTTTGTACTGAGCACTTCCTCCTCCTCCCTCCCCCAACAAGGGAGAGATGTGTAAGAATCTAGGGAGGGCGTACAGATAGTTTAACAGGCGTTTTTCGAGACAAGCGAGGGGTCAGTGATATCGGGTCCATTGGTCAGTCATATCGGGGCAGTCGGAGACTGCGATACTCCGCGCCGGGAGAATCAGTTCCATCAGTGAAATCAACCAGTCACTTAGGAGCGTGCACCGAGAGAAACCGAGGCCGGGGAAATCGAACCCCGGCCAAGTGAGTCAGTCGCATCAGTCAGTCAGTGAAACCCCGTCGCCGGAATGCCGACGAGCGGCAGGTGACGCGGCGTTCGTTACCGCCACACCGGGATGCACAGGTAGTCAGGATCGGGAGCAGGATAGTGGAAGTCAGCCTGGCGAGAATCACAACATTAAGGGGTCAGCCATATCGGGACGCGAAATGCGGGGTTCGAGGTGCAGGGCTGAATAAGTTAAACAGTTACCAGAGTTATGTCGGACGAGTAATTTCACCACGCCGGGACGCGAGTCAGTCAGTCAAGTCAACCAGTCACCAGTCAGTCAGTTACAATAATGCTCCGAGAAGGAGGAGTTGACTGGTGAGCAACGAGGAGCGCCATGTCGAGAGAGTGGGAATAGTCCAGTGCAGCCCGCGCCGAGAACGCAGAGGCTGGGGTGAGGGCACGCCAAGGGTCACTTCGCCGGGACGTTGTAGGGAGGTAACGAGTCAGTACAACCCTACGCCGCGAATTGGAGCGAGTAGTGAGTTTCAACCAGAAGTGCCACATCAAGAGGAAGCCAGCTGCGTGCAACAAGCCAACCAGAGCCAGTCAGAGGGCCTGTAATAGGGGTCATCAAAACTCACCAGATCTCATGTACTGCCGAAATGTATCCGGGCCACCCAGATCACCAGACCTCAACTACCGGAACCACTACCACGCAACAAGTACAGATAAGTAACAACATCGTCACTCAGGGATGTGTCCTGTCACCTAATGACCCCACTGTGTCAGAAACGTAGCTAGAACACTGTAATCAGCCCTTCAGGCCAAGAACTCGCAGGGTCGAAACCTATGCGTAAATTCTCGGCACAAGGTGCTGGGAAAGTATGTATAAACTTCCGAAAAAGTTCCGGGAATGTATGAATAAATTCCCGGGCAAATAAACATGTTAAAACCAAGACACAATGAAGCATTGTTTTATATACCCTTAACCTTCAAGGCACCTTATAGTCTATGCCATCGAACTTTAACTGAGGACCCTAGTACCCCACAGGTGGGAAATAGCATCAATGTGCAGAGTTCCCGTCTGACAAGAGGAGGACTGGCCGTTCTTTTGATGCACCTGAAAATTGCACAAACTTCTCGAACCACCTCTCAAAAATATTCCTCTGCATCCATCCAGAAATGTGGCAGTCCACCCACATTCCATGAGAGGAACCGTTAAAAGGTTTGGGCTTCATCCTTTGTCTTGGGTAGACCAGAATGGGAGGCATGAGTGTACCAGCAGATTCATGCATAATTCGATGGAAACAGTTTTACCTCAATCAGCTGAAGTCAAAGATCCAATCTGCTTTTTTCTTCTAGTCACAATGATTTTAGATGTTGATTTGTGGACGATCTAAATTCCACTCTTGTCACAATTGTAAATTCTGTCTTGTGTAAAGTTGTGGCTGTCATACAGCCTTCCCAGCAATGTATAAAATTGCGACAAATTTTCCTTGTTGAATGCTACAGCACGAGCAATCGATGTATGCTCGGGTTTCCGAATCTGCAGATCGGGATTCCTTTTCATATAACCGGCCAGCCAATCTGCGCCTGCTTCTTGCCTCCCTCTATTAAAATTATGTGCCTTATTCTTTCAAGTAACTGTAAAGCCAGTTTTTTCAAATAATTTGTTTTGAGGCCAAATAACTGACTTTCCATATCCTTCGCATATACTGCTAACTCCTTTTCTTCCTCTGCAGAAAATACGGTGGTCTTAGGCCCTAACTTTTCTCTAACACATTCCGCATCTGTTACTTCACCCCTCCCATTGTTTTCTGAACGGAGCTTTCTTACCTTATGTTCCAAGGTAGTCTGAGGAACATCGAATTTTGAAGCAACTTTGTAGTAACCCATTCTTCCGCTCATCACTTAATTCACGGCTTTCATCATGGATTCATCTGACCAAGCTTCTCTATCACTTATTCGCTTGTAACTTCGAACCATTTCTGAAACAAATAAAATAAATCTTAATGAAATTTTTACTGAATCCCTAGAAGGATGAAACAGAACCATTTATAAACGTGTTAATAGAAATATTCTAAATAAACCCACATTTCTTGCAAGGATCAATTTTATATATTGATGTTTGATGTAATTCGGAAATTAGAAGCGGCACTGTCACCAACCCCCCCCCNGACAGAAAAAGTTTCAGGGTGCAGACCACCTCCCCCCCCCTCTTTCTCGAACCATAGCGCTTGTTAGAAGTGCATTGTACTGCGCCTCCACCCCACCCCCTTCTTACCCAACAAGGGGACATGTGTAGGAACTTAAGGAGGGAGTCGAGAAAGGATATAAGTCTCTTTGTGGGGAGGGTGGGGTCAGATCAGTTCATTATCATCAGTAGAGCAATATAACAGTACGTCAGTAGATCATCGGTCAGTTCATCATAGCCGCACAGAGAGGTCAGTCGTAATCACAACAGAGAAGACAGGGGAAGATCGGAACCTGGCCACGTCTGTCAGTCGAAGCAACGAGCAGCAGGTGGCACGGAGTTCGGTACCGCCACCCCGGGATGAGCAGGTATTTAGTCACAATGTTAAGGGTTCAGCCAAATCGGGACACGAGACGCGGAACGCAGGGCAGATTCAGAGACAGTTACAGAGTCACGTCGGATGAGTAGTATCACCACACTGGGATGCGAGTCAGCAAGTCAGTTACCGCATCAGTCAGTTAGTTAACAGTCAGTCAGTAACAATGCACAGAGAAGGCGGAGTCGAGTGGTGAACTTCACCGAGAAGTGCCATGTCGAGATAGTGGGATAGTGCAGTGCAGCCCGTAGCCACAATGGATGGGTGGGGACCCACAGAGGGTCCCTCACCCGGGACATGGTAGGGTAGTAAGCAGTCAGTTACTACCCTATGCCGAGAACAGGAGCGAGTGGTGAGCTCCAATGAGGGGCGCCACATCGAGAGGAAGCCAGCTGCATGCAACAAGCCAACCACAGAGGGCCTTTAACAGGGCTATCTAGCTTACCAGACCTCATCAATGGCCAGAATATATATCCGGGACATCCAACTCACCAGACCTCAACTGCCGGAACAACTACCACACAACATGTGCAGATAAGTAATCCCGTCGTCACTCAGGGACCTGTCCTGTCACCTAATGCCCGTAGAGCATCGGAACCGTAGCCAGAACATAGTAACCAGCCCTTCAGGCCTGAACTCACAGGGCATTAAAGTATGTGTTCTTCCCAAAACAGTGCCGGGAATGTGTCAGAGTAAATCCCCATTAAATAAACCTGTTCAAAACTAAGAAGTCGTGATGAAGTCACTGTGTGATATACCCTTCACCTACAAGGCACCTATAGTCTGTGCCACTGAACATTTACTTTAGACCTTACGAACCATTCTGTACACCACAGATGGGGAGTAGCATCAATATGTATGGGAAATTACTGGGGCAAGACGGGGTACATTGCTGGGGTAAGATGGGGCGGCACCCAGGGTTATCTCTCCAAGTTACCCGAGGCAATGTACCCGCCTTGCCCCAAACAACAACTTACAGGTTATACTGGCATGCATTAATAGCAAAGAACAGCAACAATATACTAAATGGAGCATTATGATCATAGATAAAGGCACTATTTGTGGTATGCTAAAGGATATTAAGATATATTAATGCAACTTACCGATGGATATTTCCGAAATGCCGAAAATTACATCAGCTATTGCCAATAATGTACCCTCGCTGTTTATCAATACATGACTGATGCGCAAATGGCTCCAGGGGATGGCACTGCCCTCTGCTTCTACTTTGAGTTAGTTCTAGCAGTCGCCACTGGATTGCAGTGGCTGACAGTCCTGGAAGAGCCACTACCCTGTCTTGCCTCATCACCATGTCTTCGCGTCCATCCCTGGTGGCCCTTCGTACGATGGCAGGCCACCAGTTTGGAGCAGGAGCAGGGCGGTGTTCTTACTGCAAACCCATAGCCCCGATGGGACCATGACGAGGGGTTTACGTGATTGCCGCTTCTGTGGAATTTGTCGGCGATTGAAGGGTCAACTGCCGACAAGCGAGTTTAGACGACCGATACCACAAATTACCTCCGACATTGCAAACGTCGGACTTAAATTGAAAAATCGAATTTTACTATAGGATTATTAACCACAAATGGCATGTTGTGATTACGCTTAGTGATGTTTGAATGTCATCTATACTGTTAATGCCAGACACTTTGGTTTTCTTGCTACCATTTCCGAACCGTTTAATACAGTGTTGGCGATTGGAATGAAAGTGTGTTAAGACGAAACCTAACTGGCAGTTTATGCCGCCAACAGAAATTTCATTGGGATGTCTGTTTTGGCCGAAATTTCCGAACCGTTTAAGATACAGAGTTGGCGCTTGGAATGGAAGTGTGTTTGGACGAACCCTAACTAGCAGTTTATGACGCCAACAGAAATGCCATCTGGATGGATCATTTGGTCCCAATTTCCGAACAGTTGCAAATAGTGTGTTGTCACTTGGCACAGTATGGTGTTAAAGACGATCCATAACTTGCACTTTATGTTGCCAACAGAAATGTCATTGGGAAGTTTGTTTTGGCCACCATTTCAGAACCGTTGCAGATAGTGTGTTGTCGCTTGGTACAGCACGGTTTTAGGACGAACCATAATTGGCAATGTAGGTTGCCAACAGAAATGTAATCTATAACAGTACTTCTTAACCTGGGGTCCGCGGACCCCTGGGGGTCCGCGATTATATGTATGAGGGTCCGCAGTCTCATATCTGGACCATTTAACAATAATAAATAAATGCCACCAAAAGTCTCGTAATCGCTACGCTTACTTAGCACGANGCGCCAGCGGGCGGTGTGCGAGACTGACTGAAGTGAGTGGGATAAGTGGGGGCCCGTGGCTGAAAAAGGTTAGGAAACGCTGATCTAGAAGGTTGTTTTGGCAGCCATTTCCAAACCATTCATCATAGATTGTTGTCGCTTGAAATGGAAGTGTGTTAGGACGAACCCTAACTGAAACTTTATGTTGCCAATAGAAATGTCATCGGGATGTCTGTTTTGGCTGCCATTTCCGAACCATTGAAGATATATAGTTGGCGCTTGGAATGGAAGTGTGTTAGGACGAACCCTAACTGGCAGTTTATGCTGTCATTCTAAATATTATCAGAAGTAAATGTTTTGGCCACTATTTTCAAACCATTGATGATAGAGTGTTGGCGCTTGGTATGGCAAGGTGTTAGGACGAACCCTAATCGGCGATTTATGTTGACAACAGAAATGCCATGAGAAAATTTATATTTATGATAGTTATGTAATATATACTTATGGTACATAGTTATGTAGCACCATTGTATTGTAAAACACCCCAATTTAAAATATATAAATGTTATATATATTGTTGCAAATTGTTTAAGTACCTAAGCATGTGTTACATTTTTTCTGCCTACTTTTAAAGTTTTTAAAGTTACTTCCAGGGGACGGGCCCGTGGAATTCGTGCGCTAAGCCACGATGGGTGTATCAGATAATTATGGTATTTATTTGGTGAATATTTAATAATGCAGTTGCATTAAATAGTTATGGTATGTACCGGATGTACAATAACTACTTGAGTTGCTCGCTCGTGCCTATCAGTGTCTTTTTTATTTGTTTAAGCCTTGCTAGTATATCAGAATGTTTCCACAATGATTATGTTCCTTTGCTGGCCAGGATATTAGTTTACCCAGTAGTTGTATATTGTTGGTAGAGGTTGTAAAAACCAATTCAAAATGGTATCCTCATGGTGTGAAACAATGTCTTTAGAAGAGCCCTTTTCTGTTATATACTGTTGTTGCTACGAAACGATTTCGTGTTCAAAAGCCAGTACGGTAACCATAAGTACGGTGAATCGCTATTAACAACATGTATTGGCCCTAGCTTAAACTGCATTCTTGTTTATGTTTGTGGATTACCGCAAATTCCCGACAGACTAAATATGTAAGGTGCTCGGTCAATCGGTTACGGGTAATCTCGCGCGTCGTATTTTACATAACTGTCGGCTTTAGTGAGTTCAGTATTAATATACGAGGACGAGTTCCAATTGGCACTTTTCGTTAGCAGAGTATTCACTTGGCCCAATTTTGTATGCAGAATTGTTTAGGTATTTATTCATTTGCATGTTGTGTTGTCTCAGCTTCGAAACTAAAAAATTACACAACACAAATTATTAATTTACAGCCAACTTAGCTCTACCAAAAAAATTTATTCACATCTTGCCTAAGTGATTATAAGAAATAAGTATACATACATTATCTAATTACATAAAAAATGATTATCTAACTTAGCCTAGTTATTCTCTGAAATATTATAACTACATCTAATATGAATGCTATAGAGAATAAGGTCCAAATACAGGCTAGCAAGTTTCTAGGTCTGCATGATGCTGCTACCTAGCGGGAACTGTGTGAATGTCGTGTAGAAGGACACGTCTTGCAACACCAGTGAGCCGGGAGCGAGTATTCACGCTGTGTTGTGTGTGACGCCATCTTTGTTGGTTTCTGCCACTTTGAATGTTTATACAGGTATTTGTTCATTATATTTTATAGCAAATGTGTATATCTTTCCGGTATTTGGTGATATGCATCTCATTGTTTATGGATTTGGCTTTCAATAAACGTAGTAATTTATTTCTCAGTGTATCGTGTTGGCCATTATAACCTCCAAACCTTTCCAACATGCCACTCTCTCTATGTGCTCCAAATATGGGCTATAGTAAGTGCGCTAATTATGGGCTCATAGCCCATATTTACACCATATGTTTGTACAATTTACATGCAATACTTAAGATGGTCGGGTATGTTCCAGGACGGGCAGAATGAAACCGAAGTAACCAAACTGTGTAGATAAACAATTTTAGGAGACCAACTTGAGCAAGAGCTTGTTAGTTATTGACTTGCTAGGAAGAAAATATTTTTTGGGGTGCAGTAGGGGTGACTTCCGGCGGATGGCGTATCAACTAGCCACACAAAATGGTTTACAACACCCGTTCAAGTCAACAGAAGCTGGAAGATATTGGGTAGATCTTTTCCTCGAACGCCGTAAGGGCATTCTGCCCCTCTGAAAGCCATGTGTTACGTCATTTTCACGCGCATTAGGCTTCAATAAATAAAATGTACAAACAATTTGCAATATTCTGGACGGCACCTGTGAAGAACATAAGTGCCCAGACGAGAGAGTGTGTAACGTGGACGACACCGGGTTCACCATTGTCCAAAGTAGCAGATGTTGTTGCAAGGAGAGGAAAAGACAGTTAGCTGCATTAACTTCAGCTGAAAGAGGAGCAACAATCACAATCATTGCCTGTATGAATGCCAGTGGACACTTTGTACCACCTGCAGTTATATTTCCAAGAACAAATATGCCCAATCAACTGATGAAAGGCAGTCCACCGGGTTCGATTGGCTTTGCTCATCCATCTGGATGAGCACAATCTAACATGTTTACAAAGTGGTTCGAGCATTTTATTGAGGAATTAAAACCAAACAAAGAGTCGCCAGTTTTGTTGATCTTATATGGGCATTACAGTCATGTTCGGAATCTAGACATAATTTATATGGACCGAGATAATCACGTGACCATTATTTCATTGCCACCTCACTCAACACATAAGTTACAGCCCCTCGACAAGACCTTCATGGGTCCTTTAAAGAGTTACTACAGTGAGGAGGTTAGGATGTGGATTAGTCATTCTCTGGCACCTTTTACTCCTTGCGATATGATGGAGCTGTTTGTACATATGTACTTGAAGGTGCAGACTGGGGAGATAGCTGTGCATGGCTTTAGAACTAAAGGAATCTCCCACTGAATAAATACATTTTTTCTGATGCAGATTTCATAGCTTATGAAGCTGAAGCGGAGAAAACACGCAATTCTACAAAACTATACTTGGATCTTCCGTTGATCCCTTACGGGAATTAAGATCACAGTGTCACCTCCAAATGGCCATAGCCAGCATCACACTGAACCACTTCCGGCAGCTCCTATGACCTTGCCTGGCGAAGACGTTCCAGTCCCACCTTCAGAAAATCAAGAAGAGATTGCAGAAAATTCAAACCAGTTTTCTACTCCAAATCGGCAGCCTCTTCCTGGAACCTCAAGACAAGTAAGCCCTTTCATTATTTCACAAGTACCTTACCTGACATAAGGAATAAATCCAGATCTAATCGGGGTTGCAAGGCTACAGGTTCCTGTAGGATAACTGCAAGTCCATACAAAAGTGCATTGGTTGAGTCTTTGGAAAGATCCAAGGCTTCAAGAGAGAATAGCAAGAAGAGTTTAGACGTCAAATAAAAAACAAAAATGCCACAAAAGCGACGAGGAGCATCCCCAGTGAAACAAAAGAAGCAAGAAGAAAGAAAACCAAAGCTTCAAAGGCATAACTCTATATAGGCTTATCAGATTCAGAAGAATCACAGAATGAAGTCCTTCGTCTGAATGATAGTGACAGTGACTTGGATCTACCTGTTGGGAAGAAAACGCCTAATGATGAGGATGCTATCTGCATGTTTTGCGAGGGTGGATTCTGTGATGATAAGGGATGTGTTTTATGTGCTCCATGTGGGCAAACGATGATTGCGCAGGCGCTGAAAAAGATGAAAATATATGTAACTTTTGCAAGTAGACTAGTTAGACATTTGAAGAGTTATATTGTTGTAGGCTAGTTGTCTGTTTCTTTTTTTAATTATTAGGAGTTGGGGATGATCAAAAAAATGTTATACTTGTATTCTATTGTTTTTATTAGCCAATCAAGGCAGATTCGTTTATGTCTTATGCTATCTTTCAAGGTTACTTAATTTTATGAAGAGAAAATTTTACTATAGACCTATGGGGTTGGTTTCTGTAGCTTCTAAAAATTATGAACTTTTTTTTTTTCATGATTTTATTACATCGCCTCATTTACTGTGTTTTATTCAAGGTTTATGTGATGATTAGACTTCATTATCTTTATATTGGAAAAGTTTCCTTCGTTTATTAAGGGCTTTTTATGTATAGCCCATATTTGGACCTATGTTTCAGAATTGATGATTTTGCATATTTTTATAAAATGTTATGTGGGTGAAATATGGTTACTCTATAATATATTTTTAGATGCATATTTTGAAGCAAACATGTTTCGTGTGTATGTGCATACATTATAACCTTCAAATGTTACAACCCATTTGCAATAAAAGGCGTCAATAAAGTGGTGACACAAACTTGGACCTTCTCCTGTATAATACTAATTAAAGTTATTTCGTGTATTTATCATAAGTGTGGTATTCTGCTTAGGTAATTGAGAAACAGTGCTTTAAAAATTTTTTTCAAATGAAGGTATATTTTCAGAGTTCCAGGGTGTTTTACAATATTAAGGTTTAACGTTTATTTAATATATTGGTGCATGTGTTGCGTACAACGTATTGCAAAATCTGTCAGTATGTGGTAATAAGCTGAGAACAATACTGCTGCCTTAACAGTTGATATTTAAATTTAAAATTTGCAAAATGCAAATTTACGAAGTACAAAATCCAAACTCAATGGAATATGGCCTTATAATTTCTAGCTGGCGTGAAATTGTGTCGAGAAAAGACATTTTTCAACTTATTAATAACTTTTGTATCGCTTCTAGTATTTATAAACTTTCTTTCCCGTTAAAATAGTTTTAATTCAGTCCTTTAAATTATTGTTCACTTAGTTGTAAGTCGGCATGCTGAAATTTTGCACAATTAAATTTCGTATTAAATTTGTAATTATTTTATATTAAAAAGTGCTGTTTTGGTTTTTAAGTTTTTAAATGAGTGTTAGAAAATTTGTTCATGAATAAGTCAAATAAGTATGCAATATTCATTTTATCTTTAATTACTGGATTCACTTGAGTATGTAAAATTGTTTAAAATGTAATCCTATATGAATGCAACGTTATAATCAATTTTAGACTTAACAACTCTGAAGTAGTTTCAAACGTGTTTTATAATGGCACTGAATTTTTTTCACCTGTCTAGTATAACTGATATTCAACACTTGCGTATACGCTATTACATTTTCGAGTATTTGGGTTGTTCTGAAGGTTCTTACTTTTTGTGTGCATTAACATGCCTGCGCTTCATTAGAATGTTACACCCTATGCATGCCACAATGAAACCTCGTTACACATGTGTAATTGTGTGTTAACTTGTGTGCAAAAATATATAGACTAACAATATCCTCTAATTTTTGCTCTGTTTTTATGAGAAGTGCCCCGTTATCTCTCGTCGTTTCTAGAAACAGAGAAAGCTAAAATTGCCAGCGGAAAGTAATGGGCTGTATAACGTTCAACAAGGTCCTGTAAAATACAATTGAATATTGCAAAGCCACTCTTTACAGAGACGAAAAAACAATCCACATGAATATTTACCAATGCAGTTTAATGTTACGTGGGGGAAATTATGATGAGGATAAACAATCCATTCATGGTTACTTCTAAATTTTCTGAAGCCTTGCTAAAGTTCTTCTTTCAGGCTATTCCGCCGCCTCGTGCAAAGAAAGCTTAAAGAAGACTAGAAAATTATACCAACGGGACAACACACCGCATTCATGCGCACTCACTTAAATAGTATTTGGCATAAGAACTATTTCATGCTAGGTATTACACACACATTATTTCTCTCGGTTGTAATTCATATCAGTTATAAATTAAATATTATAATTTATAGATGTAATATAAGTTAAAGTTCATTGTATCAAAAAAGAAGTTACTTTTATGTTAACAAAATTATAAAATGCTTATAATACATTAAATACATATTTAGGAAAGAACCAAACATGTCGCCCATGGGGTGATTTTTGAAAGGTTAGAAACCATGAATAGGCTAGAGGCCTAGATAAAATAATCATAAATCTAAACCTACACACCATCCTGAATTATGGCACCTTTATTTATGTTTTAAAACTTTGAATTAATCTTGTTCTTCTAAACACGCTATCAGATAGCGTGGTGAATCTGGGTTAGTCAACTTTGTTACCATGAACATAATTTTAAGTCACCATGATTGTAATACAGCTGAAGTTACAAAACTAATGCAAGAAGGATTGAAATTTCTGTAAACGTACAGAATAATTTTTTTTAGTGTTTTGTGGAGAATTTTTTTATAAAAGTAAAAGTTTTTTTTATAAGATTACTTTCGCGATAGAACGATGGAGACGCGGTTCAATTCGCCCTCAGCGGCACCGTTGACGTATTGGAATCTCAATACATGTCAACGTCATGACATGTGAACCCATATTCCTTGAACACGTCCGCCGGGGTGATGCGAATCAATATCCCATGGTTGAAAGAACGTTATTAGAAATAAGTCTCGTCCGTGACAGCTTTCCTTCCCTGACATACTTCGGTATAACA